>JAQFXL010001283.1:0-12838 GCA_034693445.1 Edwardzetes edwardsi | reverse complement strand
CCCTTGACAACTTGATCGTAAAAGATCACAGGTCAGTGCAATCTCAGCAATACACGACAGTCCGGTTTAATATGTCTTTGCTTAATGTCTTCAATATGTGACCATAAAATTCAGAATAACTCAATTGTGACACTCGGTATTGACCTCCATTTCCTGTTTGGGCGGACTGTTTATGTCAGCGAACACATCCTTCACAGAAATTCGTAGGAAATGAGAAGGATTTCCATAAAAAGGATTTATGAAATGTTTTATTAGGTTTTTGTTATTTATCTATAAATGTATAATAAAAAATCTGAAAACTGAGGAATAACTCAATCCTAGGAATTTTTGTATTACCCGTCAAGTTTTCTAAGACAATTCTTAGGGTTTTCTCTAAATTTTGTCTGTTTTTTACATTTTTAGTCTTTTGAATCTTGGAATTATACTTTTCTCCTTTTTGTGAAACATTTCTTGGAACTGAATTCAACTCAAAATCCTTGGCTTTTAAATCATTTATTTGACTTTTTATGCAGGAATTGAAAATTTTCTCTTTTATTGACAAATGAATTATATATTTTTACATTTAGTTTTCAATTCATCTTTTGTGAGCATTAGAGCTGAAAATGTCTTATATTTTATATACTTTTATATTATATTATATTTACATTCAGTTAGTAATAAATTAAATGATTCGTAAAAATAGATTTTAAATTGAATTCTTGAATAAAACTAATGTTTAAACCGATTTTACAGTTCATTTGCATCAGTTGTATAAACTAAAAACGGCCAAACTCTTCGAAAAGCCTAAATTGAACAGAATCGCTAACGAGTCGACTCCTACCGGCGCCTCGGCTGCCGTAGACACCGCTCTCCAAGATCAAGAAGACCCGTTTGCCATCGAACAGCTGACCTTTTGCACCGATGGCCGATACCTATGTATCGGTGGCGGCAGTTCTCAGGTTATTGGGCTCCGGTTCAGCAAACATGAGACGCATACAGAAGTGCCGGTCAGTTGAACACAACAAATACATTAATCATTTCGCACAGAATATCACTTTTTTCACTTAGTCTTCAATTTTGTTGTCTTTTTGTTTGTTTTATTCTTTGTTTAATATCTGAACTCATATTTCTCTTTCCATTTGTTCTCATCTCTGGTTTTCTCTTCATTTCCGATAACTCATCGCTTTTCATGAATAACACGAAACCAAAAGTGGATCTCTTTTTCAGTCATTTCTGACTCCAAAATGTATTTTCATTTCAAGAAGTCTTTCAGTTTTTTCCCATTGATTTTCAACACAAAAAACGATTTATATTACATATAAATTGAGTAAAAATAGTGAAAACATGTCTTCAGAATTCAAATAATTTGAATTCTGAAGACTTATTTGTTTTCTCTGTTAAACTGGGTTTTTATTATTCAATTAATTAAATACCGCTATAATTATGCAGTATTTTTGGTAAACTTTTAGACTAATTATACTCTACTTTAAATGTCGTTATAATTGGTTTGAATTAACACTTATTCTGAGCCTTTCCTGGAATACAAAAGAGAAAAATTGGTTCTAATTTTATAACTGATTAATGAGTTTTGAAAAATATAAAACACTTTTGAATGCATTTGAAATGAAGTCATTCAGAAATATAATCTTCAAAATCATATAATCAAAGCAATCATAGCTCCGAAACAAATTTTTAAAAAATTGTTATCCTGTGCTGAGCCCTGCGTTCAGAATAAAAATCCTGAATATTTTGCCAATTTTACAATTTTTAAGTTATTTTTATTGTCTTTGCATTGAATTCAAATATCGATTGAATTCAAAAACAAATTCTCAGCTTTTGTTTCGTTTACTTCTTTTGTTTTGTTTATTCTTCGCACAGAATATTCTGTGTTATTTTAGATGAAAGTCAAATATCACAACTAATATATGGTTTTGTTTTTATTAGATTTGATTGTATTGGAAGTCATTATAATAATAAATTGTTTGCTTCACTGCCTAAGTGTTAGTTTGCATAAGAAATTTAATTGAAATCTTTTTGAAGTCAAATCCCTGGGCTTTAATTCTTTGGATTCGAACGGCATTCCTCTTCTTCTTTACTTCTTGAGTGAAGACTTCAAATCTATTTATAGCCGAAATTCGATAAATTTAAGGCAATTCTCAGCGCTTTTTCTCTTTTGGACTATAAGTTGGAAACTGTGTTAAGAAAATCAATCAATTAATCCCTGGAATCAACTATTGATAGGAGAAATCAAATTAATTATCTTCCAAATATTTTATTGACCTTAATTGAAATCAATCAAAATGAGCGATGAGTTTTCGTCTTCTCTTTGCACTTCCACTTTATTTCTCTCAATTGTGTCCTTACTTTTTACCCGATATTATCAAATAGTTTTTGACAACTTTTTTGTTTAATATTCTTCTTTTGTGGACATTCTTTCATCGCACAGGTAATAGAGATTCCAATGAATTACGACTCCGAAGCCGAGTGCGAATCGGGTGATAATGAAATTGCTTGTGGAATGAGCTCATTGTTGACACAGACGTCGAGCGAAAGTCATGACAATGGTTCTCAGTTTTACTTATTGCAAGTGAAGTCTGGACATCACAAACGACTGGCAGGATTTCAAGCAGAGTTCGTGTGCCTTAGCCCTTGGATCGATAGGACATCGCCTCCGTTTAGGATTACCTCACTTTGTGTCAACACATACGCCAACCTGTAATTAATCATAATTTCATTTTTAAAGTATTTTCCAACTGTTAGACTATAGTGCCCTTCTGTCCCTCTGTCCCTCCCATCTGTTCATCTCTTATTATCTCTCTGTATATTGTCTTCTCTATTGATTTGTCATTTATTTTATGTATTGCTTGCGTTTGTTTAGTTGGGATCTAATGCCATAACAATTAGTTGTTTTGGCAATTAATTTGAGCGCAAATGCAATCATATTCTTAATGAGAGAAACTAGTTTAGAAAAATTTACTTCCTTACTTAATTTGCTTTCATTTTCCAGAATCAGTTCATTAATACTCCTAAAGTATACTCGATAACTTTTGAAGCAATGTTTTTTTGAAAACACTGATCTAGTTCAAATTTGTTGACTCTTTCAAAGCTGATATCTGTGTTGAATACGAATTGTGAAATGGATGTCATCTTTTTGTTATTAGTCGACAGACAAAAGAAATTCTGTTCAAAAATTTGTTTTTTTGTTTGACAAATGACTTTAGGGTTGCCTACGGAACAGAAAATAGTCTTATAATCATCGATACGATTCAAAAATGTGCTGTTCTCAACGTTTCCAGTGCTAACCTCTACGGTTTGTTAACACTTTGATACCATTTCGCCAATTATTGGGATTTTCATTTCCATTATTTGTATTACAGGAGCAGCTGATCCCTACCAGCGAACAATGCGCTCTAATATGAGGAAAACCCCGTCAACAGGTGTGCCATCAAATAAAGATAATATGGATGGGAATCAGAGCGATGCCGATCGATGCAAGTCTCCCACCTCTGATCAGGTAATACACTCTCATAATAAACGTTTGGTTATTATTACTATTATTATAACAATTATTTTCCGCCTTTAATACAAGTCTTTTATAAATATTAAACTTTGCGAACAATGTTTTTATCGACAAAACATATGACCCGTCCCTCTATTCACCTGACTTTCTATTCTACAAACAAAGTATTGGAAAATAAATAATTCTCAGAAATCGATTAGATTTCAAAGTAATGTATTTGTTTCAAACCGATAGTGTGAGGAAGTCCTACAATCGCCAGAACCATCCGTCCCTAATACTCCTTTATGGCCGAAACAATTTGATCTTCCATTAGCTCCAATACCGCCGCCAAGAACTAAGAGAAAGGCCAATAATAATGAGAGCACTTCATTAAAAGACGTCCAGAATTCTAATGAGAGTATTCCTGAGACTGGAGTCAGTGCCGAATCAGTTGAGATAAATAGCGATCAAACCATTAGCTTCACTAAAGGAGAGCCTAATGTTAGGCCTAAGGATTTGAATTTGCAATTAAACAGAAAAAACAGCAAATCTAATGATTTAGTCAAAGATATCACTCCGTCGGCTGAAAGTGACAATCAGTCACTTCATAGCACTGTTGGCAGTGATATGTCGTCTCCCACTGAAAACAGTAGTGATTTAAGCGAAAAATTAAATCAATCAAAACAAAGAATGGCCAACAGTGAGACGACCCAGAACTTCCGTAAGACATCACTGAAGACCAAATTCAGGGTCTATGACCTGAGATGGGGAGAGACAGATGAGTCGTTGGTGTCCCGAATATTTAGTAAGTGTTTCCGTTTGGTTCGATCGTTATATTAATTTTACTCTCAATTATTACTACCTCTGGACGTGATTCAAGCGATTCACGTCTTAGCTCTTCCTCTTCTCTGGCAACTGCTCTCTATCTCTCTCTCTCTCTTTCTCCCTCTGTCGGCCGTCTCTTTTCTTCTTTATTCTGATTGCTTTAATCTAATGATTGTCCGAAAGCCTTGTCTTAACATTTTATACGTTTGACTAATTTTATTCAACTCATCGCCAAAATTGATTTCAAGAATAATTAGTCTCAATAGAGGTCTGCCATAAATTCAATCCCCAAAAATCACTTCTTTTATTCGGCTGTCAATAAAATCCAATGTTATTATCAAAAGCCTCGTTATCCTCCATATTAGGGGCCAACCATTCATTAGACTCGACTCCGAATTGTATTGATTTCTGATTTATTTCCAGTCATTACTCAAAGAAAGCCAATGAAAAGTAGTGACTGCCTTTCAATACACATAATATTCCGTATATTTTAGGCCTCTTTTCATCAAATTTTTGTCAAAACGTTTTTTTTAAATCATATTTTGTTGTCATTATTGCCATTAATATCTCATTTACTATGAATTTAATACAAAAAACTTTTGATTGAAAAAGTTTTTGCACACATTTTCGCTGTTAATAAACCGATTTAACCGTTGATTATAACAAAAATCAGCCGAACGGCAAAAATTCAGTGCCAGCACCGCATCAGAGCCAACAACAAACCCCGAAAGAGTGTTCAAAAAATCTCTTGTCTTTCAGTGCCGGTAATTATAACCAATTTTTCTCTATTTTTCTTCTCTTTCTCTGAAACCTCACTCAAACACTCATCAAATTCACCGTTTGATTACTCACTTTAATAATAATAAAATTCAATGCAATTTAAAAACTGAATGAATGCCCGAAACCACTGCTCAGATCAACGGCATGTGTCTGAGTCCGACAACAGGTAAACAACAGCAGCAATCGAGCGGCTCTGCCAGCACTCCGATCAAAAAGCCGATTACGCCCGAAATGAAACGATCCCGATCTCAAGGTACCAGAAACAAATTGCAAAAAATGCATACCATTTCCAGTATGGCGTCGGCCGATGAAATGCTCTTCAGTTACAATTATGGTGTCAGCACAGGATCAGGTGGCTCTCAAAAACCGATATCAAAGTTGATATATCAATGTTTAACTCAATTTAATTACTTTTTCAATCAAAGCAATAGCCGTTATAATAGAAGTCTATTATAACTCTTCGGTAGAGTAAAGGCATGTCTTCCTCACATCGAGATCTCGATACATGTAGTGCTTAGAAATAAAACACTGGTCAGTAGTCTAGTGATGTTCCCTACTTTTCCTCAATCTTTCAAATGAGTTGACGTTTGGAAATAGGGCTCAAAATTAATTTAAATGTGTAGTTGTAGTGGAAGTACAGCCGAAACCCCCGGCAATAACTATAGCGGTAGATATTATTCAAACACTTTGTCACTCAACTCGTTTTCACTTATCTCTGGTAATGTATCGCACATTCACTTAAACCTTATATCTTGAAAGAACCAAATGGTGAGCCACTCAGTCCTGGTATTGTTGCACATCTTATTTCACTCTTAATAATACTATTGATTCAATTGAATATTTATGGCATGTCTTTCATTCTCATCCATATTCTGATCGAAACTTTACTTAGCATTGAATATAATATTCTCTTTACTACTGAATGCTTTGAAACACAAATAACTTTCAAATTGCTTTCAATGACTAATTTTAATCGATATTAATATCTGTTTAACCAAATCGATATCAATTGATGTCAATTAAATTGTGCTGTTTTGTCAATTGTTGCTGTTGTGTTGTCTTACGGTATGACCCGTATGTCCGTCACATCAGATAACCATTTTTACCAAAACTTAGAGAAGCCAAACGTTATGTCAATTATTGTCATTCCTATTGTTTCTGAAAAAAATTCAAAACTCCGCATTTTTTGGACCAATTTTATCCCCGAATAAACTGCTATTCAATTATAATTTTATTTGTTTGACTGATTTTTCTATCTTTTTTCCACCAAAGCCTTTGTCTTCTTAATTAAATTACTTTTTTGTTTGACTTACTGTTTGTTTTTGTGGGCATTACTTGCGATGTGTTTGCGGTCCGAAAAGTTAGTCTAAATATTAATATTATTATTACTTTTATCGCATTTTTGTTTTGGTTGTGATTCCCGTCTCTTGTCGTCCGAAACGTGTGTCAAGAGTTTGGTGTAGTGTTTGTCCGCATTTTTCATTAGTCTATTATTCGAAGGCCTGTCACAACTGTTAGTTCTCATCAGCTCTTGTCTATTCCGGGCACAGATAAAATCGACAGTTCATTCTCACGCAGCCGGAGCTCAAGTATTTCAAGTTTGGAGAACATATCCATTGAATCCGTACTTTATTTGGCGTTCGCTGAGACTTATTGCACAAAATCAGGTAAACATCAATATATTCATTGATTGCAATTCATTGGCAGTTAATTAATGGAACTGACTGTCAGTGCAAACACTGTGTTGTGCGCTCTCATAAATGCACTGCACATTCAGTTTAATCAGAAAACAAAACACTAATGAATTTCAATTTGGAATCCTTCGCTCTCAGATGCAACGACCAGTCCTTGTCTATGGGTGGGCACAAGTCTGGGCTCTGTTTTAGTGGTATCATTGACATTGCCTGACAGTACAGATAACCGCATCCTCTGCTTGCAGACAGTGATTGCATCGCCAACCGGTAAGGCGTCGAAACACGATATTAATTAAAATTGTGCTGAAATTTCTCAGAGAATATTCTCGGGTGAAATCAAATTTTCAGAAACTTATATTCAAATTGAAATTAGTTTTGAGTATTAGTTTGAAATAATTTTATTTACAAAAATCGAGTCTATTATCAAATAATGTGTAGTAAAAGAGCAGCAAATCATTCATCATAATTATTAATGAGTAAAATATTACATTTTTGCGTCACTTATTCTGAGCGAAACAACGTTATGAAAATTCAACTCTTCTCTCAGCCATATATTAGATTAAATAACTCCTAAACTAATTGATTAATAAATATATTTATTTTTTGAGGAATTTTGTGGCAAACCTTAGGCTCAAAATAACTCAATTGAAACAAACGGCTGAATATTTTAGTGAAAACAATAATATTATACTAATGTTAAACATTGTTTTCCTTTTCAAACACAAGTCTTAATACAAACACCAATTTTAGTGTTTTGCATAAAACCAGAGAAAAGCTTTTGAATTAAAACAACATTTCGTCAGTTATTTCAAAACATTGTACAGAAATTTGCGGATTAATTATGAAAATTGCGTTCAACAGGAAGTATATACCGATTAAAGGGATCGATACTTTGTATATCATTCCTGGACTTTACCGGCGCTCTACAGCAACTCAATTCTGAGATCTGGAAGGACAGTACAAAAGCAGGAAACACTACCCCTAGCTCTACCTCTTCGAGTGCTGGAGAGAAAAGGTCTGGTTCTTTGGTCATCCAAAGAACGGGTAGCGGTGGTGGAGGTGGTGGCAGTGGTGCAGTCAATCGTAATAATAAGATATCTCCGACGTCTTCCTCTACTGATATGCGGGACTCACAGTTCGTTGTGATGGCGTCTGAGAAACAGATCCGTTTGATTAATCTGCCGACACAACAGTGCGCTTATAAGGCAACCCTCACCGAAACCTCTTTCGCAGTCAGGGCTGACGTCGTATTTATGAAAAGTGCAGGTATTATACCATTTCTTCAATAAGTCTAATGAAAAGCTATTTTCAAATGAAATTCATTTTATAGTTAGTTTTCCTACAAAACCAAAAACTAATTATTTTTAAATAATTTTATTCTCATTTGTATTGAAAACTCTTTACTCGATTCAATTGAAAAGAATTTCTTTCATTTCCGAAACTCTGACACAAAAAAATCAAATATAAAGAAATGAAAATCAATTGATGTGAACGACAATAATGGAGTCATTTTATGTTTATTCAACTCTTGAGACCACTTTTAGTCCATTTATTACTGTCTCATACCGTTTGGCAATAAATTATTTTATTATTGAATTGAAATTCATTTCAACTAATGTTTGAATTTTCGAAACAATTTTCTTCTTTATTACTCAATATTTGAAACTATTGTTTGAAAACATTTTAATTTTCTTTTCTTCTTCCGAATAGAAAGCGTATGTCTGGCCGTATATTTAGGAACAGGCAATATAGTGGTGTACAGCCTTCCAAGTCTTAGGCTTCTGATTGATATCGATTTTTTAGCCCTTACTGATGTCAGGTAAGTCCGAACAGATCTGTTCCACTCTTTCCTATTCCATACATCCATTTGAGTGACACAAGCATTGAGTCTAAAATTTTTTGTAGCATTACATCTGATGTTCACATAAATCGAGAAAAATATATACTTTTTTATATTGTCTGACATTTGAAATACTGTCGGAAAATAAGTGCTTTCCATAAACTAATCTCTTTTATATGGAAACTACTTTTTTTCAAACTTATTATTCGCCATAATATCGATCGTCGAAAAATTCGAGTAAATATATATTATTCTGTTTATGGCTTTCAAAGTAAAGAACAGATTATTTGAAATTCAAATCAATTATAATAGAAATTGCATTTAATGTGATTTTAAATCATTCATTCATTCATTCAATGGACTCAATGCTGGTCTCAGTCGACGAATGTCTTTGATCTCAACTTATCTATAATTGTGTTTATTTTAATGATTGAAGGATTGCCCGCACAATATGTTTCAGCGCCAACGGTCACGGCTTGTATATGTCGTCGCCGTCAGAGCTGACAAAGTTTACAATTTCGTCGTCATTTCGTGATATCATCTCTGATATGATCGGAGCTCTCTTCACATCAGCCAAAGAACTGCCAGAACCGCCAAAACCCACTTTTCTTAAAAGCCTTTTCGGAGGCGGATCCAGTACTCTGGATAGAGAGGAACTTTTCAGTGAATCCAGTGCAGGAAAGCCCTCAAAAACAATCGCCCGACTCATACCGGGCTCAGCCATGGAGCAGGCGAGGGCACAATCAGGCACTTTGGCCGCAGAAATGGCTAAACTAAGAGAGGTATTCATTCTTTTTCCATTTGAATCAATAGAGTGGTAAACAAAATAACTGAAACCCAAAGATTTGATCCCAGATTTGGTAACAAAAATATTGACTGAAATTGAAGTAAATGTATGAATCGGTCACTCGATTGTGTCGATTGTCGTCAAAACATTTTAGACTAAAACCAAAATCTCTTCTAAAGTCTGACAGAAAATAAATGTGAAAAATGTCGAAACGATTTTTCAATCAATTCTTTCAATGCCTTCCATTAGTCCAGAGTCTCATATGGTGTTAGAGCACTGATAGCATACTTTCAGAGCACAAAATCACTTTCTTTATGTAGTCATTTCAATCAGACGCCGAAAAACTTTTTATTGAAGGTTTCGTTCATTTCTTATTATATCGAAGACTTATTTATCTTTTTTTTTCGTCAGAATTTTTTATTTGTTCGAGCAATCAATCACTTGATTATCGATCAAACAATTAATTGGATTAATCCGGGATTTGAATTTTCTCAGACAATAACATTGATATTTAATCTTTGAAAAGGAATACATCTATTCCAAGAACTTTTATTCAATCACTGAAAATATCATTAATCAATCTGTTATCATGCTAATTAGTTTAATACCCTTTTAAGAAATTACATTAGGATATAGGTTACTGAGTAGAGCTAGATGGATCGCTATTCAATTATCTTTTCCCTTTCAAGTGACGTGATTTAGATTGAATTTTTATAATATCTTGCAACTTCTCAAAAAATCAAAAATCAAAATCTTGAGAATTTGTGAAAATCAAAGTAAGCAAACAAAATCATTGAGTTTATTTCCTCGATCGTATCTTTTATGAGAAACTACTGAGCTATAAACTTTGATTTATCACATCTCGTATTTTGCATAGTAACAAGGTGAATTTATTAGTTCTTTTATCGTTTTTGTCGCGACAGAGGTTTTATTGGTTTTTCTCATTCATCGATCAAATGAATGATTTTTGAGAATAAATTCAATGCAATAATCAATAAATCTGTTCAATAAATGATTTGTTCGTAAATATTGAATGAAAATCAATTGAAATGATAAATATTTTTACATTTATTGTGACTTTTATAGGGAGTGTCAGAACGCGGAGAAAAATTGGGTCATTTGGAGGACAAAACGGCACGAATGCAATCAGAGGCCGAGGCGTTCGGCTCTGCCGCACATCAAGTTATGCTAAAATATAGAGACAAAAAGTGGTATCAGTTCTGAACAGACATTGGATGAGATGACAACACATTTGGTTCTTCCGATTTATTACACAACAAAACGAAAAAACAAATTTTAGACAAAAACTGTATTTAAATGTATTTCTCATTTCGGGCACTAATCGAATGCAAAACAAACAGTGATTTAGTAATGAATGAGAAAATTCATTGAATATTATTATCAAGAAATTGATTGTTGTTTTTGTTTGAGACTCGAATTTTGAGAATCGAATTGAATTCTTGAGACAAATAATCAATACTTCGATTCGAGTGATAAAAATCTATTTTATCAAAAAGATATGTAAAGAAATGATAAGAAATTTATAAATTAATTGTTGTTTTAGTGATCAAAACGTTTTAGTCATTCAATCCGTTGGACTGTTTTTGTGGGAAAATCTATTGTAAAAAGCGTTTAATTTTTGACAATCTTTTTATTGATCTTAAAATGAGACCTAAATTAGAAAACAATCGTTTTTTAGGCCTTTCTCTCATTTCAGTTATTTTACTCTCAATTTAATTTAAATCCAATTTCAATGAAATTATATATATCTATGAAAATCATTGAATTTTCAGTACTACTATAATTTGATTATTTCTACAATGACCAAACTATTCTAGCTAAATTGTTGCCTGTAAACTAGCTAATTTGATCGGATAACTCTTATAATTGAATTAATTGCTGAAAACATTTAAATCCTTCCCTATTCTCGTACTTAACCTGAAATTAAATTAAATTCAAATCGTTTTCGAGTCTCAAATCGATTGGTTTTTCCGAAACAATTCATTCCATTTAAAAGTCAAATGAATTTTCCTTCAATTTATCTCTTTTTGAAACTATTTTCAATCTTTTTTTATTCAATTCTATTTCATTTTAGCAATTTTTATATCAATTTATTATTTAATTTATTCCAAAATGGGATTTGATATTTGTTTGAAAGTATTTATCAATTTATTATTTGATAAACTCTTTTGCAATATATTTGTTGTTAATTCAAACTTTTAAACCAATTGTTGATTATTTTTAATCAATTTATAAATAATTTATTGAAATTTGAAGTCATTATCGGTTCCAAAACCCAATCAAATATATCGTCTTATGTTTGAGACAACTGTGCAATCAGTCGACTGTCTGTTCGTTTAATTGTATCGAAAGTGTATTATTGAATGTGTTTTTAATTTTAATGAATCAAAACTTAATTATAACCAAAAATTAGATGAAAATCATTTCTTTCGCTCAATTGAATCGATTAATGCAAAAATACAGTCAAAACATTGTTTTCAGATTCAAAAAGTGAACCAAAAGTGCAAATCTTTATCGAAATACGAATTTCACAAAAATTATTATTCAATTCTAATGTAATTCAAAAAATGTTTGACAAATAGCATAGAAATCAATAGCAAAGAGAACTTAAGTCTAAACCAGTCTTTAACTTATTGTCGAACAAAATCATAGATAAATTTGAAGATAAAAATCTAGAAATTATTTTTAAAGATTTCAATGTATTATAACCGGTAATGAGAATAACGCAAAGAAAACAAAGGGTTTATACCACTCTTAACCATAACTAGACTGTAATTTCCCGAATCTGATAGTCATTTGAACTTTAATTTTGTTAATTGTTTTTCAATACATTTTTGTGTTCAGAAATGTTTCATTGATTTTCAATTTAGGATTTCAATCAATTTTTTTCATTTAAATGAAAAAACTTGAGAATCGATTCTAGTCTTCGAAATAAAATCAATTTTCACTTAAATATCAGTCAAAGAGTAGAAAATGAATACAATTTTCAAACTATTAACTGATTTTGTGTTTAAATTTCTGTTGAAATCAAGTTGTTTTAGAAATCAATAAAACTGATCAATAAAATAGTTGTTTCTTACAAATAGTGTTTAAAACAAATTGAAGTGAGAATTAGGGGTTTGACTGAAACTGTATATTAAAAGACTCTCTCTTTTGAATGAATTGTGATATAATACAAAATTTAGGCAAAATTTCAATTATTGGACAAAACAAAAACAATTGAATTAAAAAACCTAGAATCAATTGATAGAGTGTTTGCAATTTTAATTAATGTATTAATTGTAAGAACATATATCTCTGTTTATATATCAAGAACTAAATGCGAATGTTTTTCATTTTGATAATAGAGTTATTGATTTTTAATTTCCTGATTCTTCTGTAAATATATTACAATTATTATTATTATTATTATT
>JAQFXL010001282.1:0-12851 GCA_034693445.1 Edwardzetes edwardsi | reverse complement strand
CTCATCACTACAACAAATGACTGCAATTTCTGGTCTTTTAAACAGTGCGATCACTTTCTCTTAAATTGTTCAATATTTATATCATCAACCAATTAAAATGACCTTAAACTTTTTGCGAAAATTTAGAATTTGAATATAGGTTTTAATTTTTGTCATGTGAACTGTTGAACATGGAGATACAACTTGGTACTTGGTTGAATCAATTAACAGCAATTTAACAGTTGATTATTATTAGTGATGTTTACATACATTTGTTGTTGAATTTCGGGAATAGATTTTAATTAGTTTTTTGGAACAAATATTTGCCGTCTTTTCAGACATTATATTAACGAAGAAATGCCACAAAAGATCAAAATTATAGTCTTTTTTGTCATTCAAATCATTTTAATTAATTGGATAAACAGTGAAAGTTGTGAGCGATGTCTGCCCTTCAGAAGTGGCCGACAATTATTAAATGCTATCGACTCAGACCTCAACAAACAGTCTTCTACTGAATGGCCGCACAATTTGAATGACACGAATACCGGTACGAGTAGTGTATTGTCCAACAGCTCTACCATAACGAACAGCACAACAGATGCCAATCAAACGCTCACATCTTCAACGCCATCGACTGTACCTCAGGACCCGGTTTTGCCAGAGAAGGGGTCGGCAGAGGAAGAAAAGCACTCATCGATGGCCATATTCTTTGTGTTGACAGTAATCGCTTCGTGTATTCTTTTAATTCATTTTATAATCGAAACCAAATTCCAATCGATTCCGGAAAGCCTTGCCGTTGTATTTCTCGGGGCAGCCATTGGTCTCGTTATGAAACTCATATCAAACCAGCATTTGGGGGACTGGAAGAAAGAGGAAACTCTTAACCCGACGATGTTTTTCTTAGTGCTGTTGCCGCCCATCATATATGAGTCGGGATATAACTTACATAAAGGAAACTTCTTTCAGAACTTTGGTTCCATTTTGGTCTTTGCGATTGTGGGCACTTCCATCTCAGCCTTCATTATCGGTGGCGGTGTTTATATATTAGGTTTGGCGGACGTGGCCTACAAAATGAATTTTACCGAAAGCTTTGCGTTCGGAGCACTCATATCAGCCGTCGATCCGGTGGCAACTCTGGCCATATTCCACGCTCTGGACATCGATCCCATTCTAAATATGTTGGTTTTCGGAGAAAGTATCCTAAATGATGCGGTAGCTATAGTCTTGGCCACTACTGCACTGGAACTGTCACAAACTGTATCCTCAGTTTCTGGAGGAGTTGCGGTCATCAATGGTTTTGTGCGCTTCGGAGTTGTATTCTTCGGTTCTGCAGGAATTGGTGCCGCTTTTGCACTGATCGCTGCACTGGTATTCAAATACATTGACTTAAGAAAACATCCGTCTCTTGAATTCGGAATGATGTTAGTCTTCATATACGCTCCCTATGGGTTAGCGGAAGGCCTTCATCTGTCGGGAATAATGGCCATACTGTTCAATGGTGTGGTTATGTCTCATTACGCTCACTTCAATTTATCCCCGGTCACTCAGATAACAATGCAACAGACACTCAGGACTCTGGCCTTCATAGCTGAGACCTGTGTGTTCGCATACTTGGGTTTAGCCATCTTTAGCTTCAAAATGAAGATCGAAATCGAGTTAATAATATGGGCAATAATCCTGTGTCTGTTGGGTCGGGCGCTCAACATATTTCCGCTCTCATATCTGGTCAACTATTTTCGAGAGCATAAGATCTCAAAGAAGATGATGTTTGTTATGTGGTTCAGTGGTCTTCGGGGAGCCATTGCCTACGCTCTGGCCCTTCATTTGGAATTTGAAGA
The DNA here is from genome assembly GCA_034693445.1 of Edwardzetes edwardsi. NCBI lineage: Eukaryota > Metazoa > Arthropoda > Arachnida > Sarcoptiformes > Ceratozetidae > Edwardzetes > Edwardzetes edwardsi. The sequence continues at coordinate 11,034 of JAQFXL010001282.1, read as the reverse complement.
GGAAAAGCGTCGCGTTGTTGTCACCACGACTTTGATTATTGTCTTATTTACGATAATATTTTTGGGGGGACTGACAATGCCTGTCATGAAGTTCATGAAAGCAGACAAGAAAGGCAGGGGTCGAAAGAGGAGTACTAGAAAGAATTCTCGTCGACCAACTTTAAGTCTGAGCAAAACCAAAGAAATGGGAAAAGCTATTGAGGCAGAACACTTGTCAGAACTAACTGAAGAGGAATATGAAGTCAATTTCCTCAATAAGTCCAATGTCACCGGTTTTGTCAAATTCGATGTCAAATATTTGATGCCATTCTTCACCAGAAGGTTCACTGAACAAGAAGTCAAAGACTGTAAGTCACAAATGACTGATCTGACCAATCGGTGGTATCAAGCGGTCAGACGTCCCTCAGATACAGAAGAGTCTGAAGAATTCAATGTTGAGATTCCACGGCTTTCCAATACTTGAATGAATTGTCACTCAAAGGATTGGTTTTCATTAGGCGTTAGAATTAATTTTGTTTTTGTTTTTAACTTATATTCAGATTTTAAATAATTGAATTAAATTCAAGAATGTATTGAAATTAATAAAACATTAAGTTATTAATGCGTTTATTCTGTCCTAAATATAATTGAGTCTTGAAAACTTGTCAAAGACCAGGGTATAACTTGAAATCATTTGGTTTGGTTTGGATTAAATACTATATTAAAAGTCAATTGTTTGCAAAAAATTTATTGGAATCATTGGAAGTCTGTCACCGATTCGTGAATTGCTTTAATTTGAAGGCACTTTAGTTTATACTTATCTTTAGTCATAATTTTGTTTATAAACTCATATAAAATATTTATAAATATTCAATAGTTTTGACAAACATTTTGTATAAACATAAAAATAGAGATCATTCAGAAGTAGACAAAATTGATATTAAATATTAAATGGATGACAAATATTCTGAATGAAATCAAAAATTACATTACATTAACTCAACCATAAAATAGTTGCTCTCCATTTGGATATTTCAGGCATTACTCGATAATCGCAACCAATTTCTTATTTGGCTTTTAATTGTTTCGATAATAATACTAATAAATGATTTACGAATGAAATGCATCGAAGACTTGGAAAAATGATGACTTATTCAGGCATTATTTGGTCCCATTGTAGTTCTCTCTCCCTGTGCAATATCTCCACGACTATAACCTTGATATTTAAGAAAGGCGTCGTAACCAAAAATTCCAAACGCTATGAATCCAAAGACCTTAAAAGTTTGATCGATTGATGAAATGATGAGATTATAAAATGCAGAGCAAAAACACAATTATATTTATGTCGATAATTGTAACAAATCTGACATAATATCAGTGATAAGACATAGAAACCGAGTTATTCACGGATTTCTCAATATTTGACAAATCGATAAAATAAATTCAACCCTTTTTTATATAAAAATAATTTGAATCAATATTTCGATCATAAATGCAATCATTTGACGCATTCGAAGGATTTTCTTAAAATTAAAGGAATGCCTCAAATTTTCTATAGTTTTAGTCAATTAAAGGTAGAACTCATTTGAAACGATTTCTTTGAATAATTTCCTTAAGAGAGTAATGTCTTCAAAATATTAGGCTTACATTCAAAGCCTCTGAACTCATAATTGAATTTAAAGTCATATTTTATGCACGAATTGTCACCAAACTGATCGCGAAAATAAGAATGAGCAAACAAAAGTTGATACTTACTCCCGCTGCCGAATGAACTCCACCGTCAATCAGCATTAGAAGGGATGACATGAAGTAGAATGCCGTCCAAATCAGACAATAAGCAAATTCCTAATCAATGAGTAAAAATATGTTAACAAATATTTTAAAAAGTTTTAAAGTTATTCAAAAAAAGAAAGGAAATTGAAATCAATTGCTATTAATTAGAAGTAAGGAATGCCTTACTCCTAAAAGCCAGGGCCAAAAGTGTAGTTTCTCCACCACATGAAATGAATAGAGGGCCAGAAGTATTAAAGTTAGCCAAAAGGCCATCATCGTTGTAAAACTGAAGAAACCGACTCTTCCAGAGTCTGTGCGGCCGAACTGTCCGATGATGAATGCGATCAATGAGACACCCTGCAAATTAAATAGTTCAAATATTATTCTCAAGAACAATTGGTGATTTTATCGCCAACTCACAATCGCCGCCGCTTTCAGTATTCCCGGTAGGGTTTGGACATAAGTCTTGTCAAACCATATCAATGGCGTTACTTTAGTCGTTGTTGAAGTTGTATGAGATGTGGGAAAACCACTCGAAGACATGTCTCACTAATTAACTGATTATTTGGCTTAACTGTAAACAAACGAATTAAAATCAATTTTCAAAATTTAAATCATTCAACAAATGAAAGTTTAACCAAGTTACAAATACATAAAAATCTTCATCAAAGAGCTAGATTAATACTGTAAAATAAAATGGCGTTTAATTTAATTTTTACCGGAAATTTTGATTGTAATTAATATCAATAAAAAACAATAAAAAGTTATTTTGATTGATCCGACTGTTGACCAACGATTGCAACGTAAGCCTTGATATTAAATGAAAACAAAAAGTTAAAACTCCTCCGTCTGTTTGACAGCATTTACTCATTGACTGGTTTTCATTGAAAACCAACTCTATGTCTGCTTTTCCCAACAAATATTAAGGCTGTCCTCTCTCTCCCTTTTCTGACTTTTCTCAACTTTCTCAATTCCAAGAGGAAGTGAGACAATGTATATGTGATTTGACAGCCAATGAATGCAATTTTGAAGTCATGTCAATAATAATATCATTATTTTATTAATTCTGTGTTCTATAGAATCTGACAAATTACTCGTCAAATGAATTAGTGAAATGTCGATTTAAAATGTTTCTTTGACATTCCAACCATGGTTGCAGTTTAATTACATGATTAGATATAAAATTACACAGCTGCTGTAAGAAAAAGAATATTAAAATCAACAAAAACGACCTTCTTCACTCTTTTCATTAATAGTTTTACTAAAAATTACTCAATAATTGTCACTCATTTAGATAATCAAATATATTTGAAAACTGACCAAAAACAGCCTTAACTATAACCAGTGTAAACATTGATTTCTTAGGCGGTGATAATGAAAAACCAGATAAATCTAGTGATAAAATAAAAATATGGAACTATCCCGGGTAACATCTGATCTTAAACCAACAGTGGCTGTTGTCATATGACTGATAACAAAGAGTTTAATATCGAAAGTCTTTAGAAATTGATAGGACTTCGAATTGATATCATTTTTAACGAAATTCATAAATCAATGAATTAATAAAAAGCAGTCATTTTGTCAGTAATTTACTATCAATTGATATGACGAACAATACGGGCGACGAGTTGTTGGTTCCGATCCTTTCGGTTGTAAGCGATTTGGAATCGCCATCAGTCTCGACGAGATTATCCTCCACTAATGAAACGATAAATGAAGACTATAATAGAATCAGTCATTCCTCTCATACGAGTTGTTTGGCCGCTATATTCCTTACAGTAAACGCCACTCTCGGCGCCGGACTTCTCAATATTCCTCATGCTTTCAATGATTCGGGAGGAATATTCTGTGCCATTATTGTTCAAACAGTAAGTTCTTTGAAGAATATTTTGGTAACTTTTGCTAGAGCCTTATAAAGAAACTGCTTGTTTTAGGCTTTTGTTATTCTGATAATCGGTTCGCTATTAGTGCTGACCTATTGCGCCGATATGTCAAACGCCTCATCCTATCAAGATTTGGTTCTGTCCTTCTGTGGGAAGAAGTGTCAAAAATTGTGTTCAGTTGTGATAATTCTGTATTCATTCGGCGCTTGCATTACATTTGTTATAATAATTGGCGATCAGTTCGACAGAAGTATTACTCAATTCATTGATTTCTTTTCTCTGAAACTAATTGTTTTAATCCAATAGTATTTTTATCGCACTTTGGCTCTAATTTCAATCAATTCTGGTATATGAACAGAAGTTTTACCATGTCAGTCACCTGTGTCTTTATGGTCCTTCCCATATCCTTCTCTAAGGAGATTGGATTTTTAAAGAACGCCAGGTCTTTTTACTCTCAATTGAGAATCAAATCAATATATCAACCAATTTATCATATTTTCAAATAGTTTGCTGGGATTTTTTGCCTCTTTCTACTTAATATTTTTGGTAATCTTTCAATATCTCAATACAAACACTCAAAACATTTCGGTTAAAACCGAACCAAAGACATGGAGTGAAGTGTTTTACATAACACCAGTTCTTTGCTTTTCATATCAGGTTTGTTGCTCTCAAATCTTATCCGATTTCAACATAATTTTATGATTTCTTTTTGATTTTAGTGTCAATTAAGTTGGATTCCAACCTATTCTGGAATGAAGGAAAGGATCGGATCAATAAAGACAACACTAACTATAATAATCTCATTATTGATCTGTTATTCTTCGTATACATTGATTGCAATCTTCGGTTTATTGACATTTGGTTCCGAATATATAGAAAATGATTTGATGACTAATTATGACGCAAACAGTCTAATAGTTTTGATCGGAATCATTATATTGATCGCAAAGACAATCACTGTTTACCCATTGCTTTTATTCTGCGGAAGAGTGGCCGTCGAAGATTTCCTTCGAATGTTTGGCCGATTTTGTTGCTCAGGTGTTTGTACCAATTCTTGGGAACCGTTCAGAAGAACGTTGATTGTTCTGATTTGGGTCTTCTTCACGATTGGGATCGCAATATATGTGCCCAACATTACGATAGCCATTGAATTCTTGGGCTCTTTTGCCACTCTATTTGTGTTCATATTTCCCGGAATATGTTTTTTAAACGTAATTTTAATTAAAGACAAGAATTTATATTTACTTAAAGACAAAATCAATGTTTTTGTTGCAATTGTTTATATAGTTTTAGGCGTTTTTATATTTGGATTGACATTAACTCAAACTCTTCAGAAGAATATATTTAAATAGGAATAAAGACAATCTTTGAAAACCCCCCGAAAATGAATGAAAATGTTTTATGCATTTTGTGATGAATTTGTTTATCGAAAGGCAAAGAAAAGTACAAATATTTTGATAAATAGTGTATTAATTAAACTATAATTGAGTTTCAAATAATTGAATTATAATTATGTTTAAAATTTATGTTTTGATAAACACTTTCACTAATTATTACTGAATATTAAATTAAAATTAAATTTTAAAATAGATGTGATTTTAATGAAAATAACTTTTATAAACTGGTATTACTTCCGGGGGTTCCGCAGTCAACAGGCGATGCGAGGCTCTCATTCGGAGAGACAGATGAAGTGACAGATCCTGTGCTGTTGATAATACGGCCCACATTAAACAGATCGCACGCCGAAGGCAGTGGCGCTAAACCGGTCACAGATGGCAGTCGACTCAAATCCGGCAGATTCTGCAGATGAGACTTGAGTTCGTTCCTGACCTGAACCACTTTCCGCAGTTTCTCTCGGTATTCGTTTAGCTTCTGCTCAGCCAATGAAAGGGCGTTCTTTTGGTTTAGCGTATAATTACTCAGAAGTACTGAAATTTGTTTTCTGTCTTCTAATTCTTGGGCCAGACGTGAGTTATACTCCGCGAGTAGAGAACGGGCCTCTTCTACCAGTTTGGTCAGGCGTTCAGCCGCTCCCTTATCACGAATTTTATCCAAAAGAGTTGCGTCAAACACTTCAGTTGGAAGGCTCGCAATCTTTTGACGAACGCCTGCGTCGGCCGACGCGGAGTTCTCCAACTGTTGCAAATGTTTTATGAGATCTTCCGGAGAGACATTCAGTCCAGTATTCAGTATTGGAGTTATTGGTGTCGTCTTCTTCTCTATCTTATCGACGATTTTCGAAACTTTGGGTTTAGTTTCGTTATGACTAATAACAGATGACTTCTTTGACTCATCTGTTGGTCTCTTTTTGGAGGGAATATCTTTTGAGTTTTCGTGGGAACGCTTTTTCGACTCTTTCTTTTCATTCAATTGCTTCGATTCTTTAGAGCTTTTGTGGTCTTTCTTGTGGTGTTCCGACCGTTTGTCTCTTTCCTTCTCTTTTTCTTTATCTTTCGATTTGATATCAGAGTCGTTATTATTATTATTATTATTATTACTATTATTGGTATTATTAGTATTATTAGTGGTATTATTGACTTCTTTTACTGTCTGTTGACTTCTACGGGCATTAAGTGTTGCTTTGAATGAATTGATTTGATTCAACTCATAAATGGTTCGGTTCTCCCAAATCGATAAAATCCTGTCGAGTGATGTCAGAGTCTTTTCGTCAGAATCTCTGAAAATACGACAAATATTTTAGTCTCAAATTTACACTAATTGATGAATGACTGCATACTTAGCCACCACTTCAAAGGATGCCTTGAGAACAGCCCCGAATTCCTTCGAATATTCGGGTCCTTTCTTACGACTGTTTTGGATGACATCGTTCGCCAAATACATGAAAGTCAGTCTTCGATTCGGTTTGACTTTAAGTCAATCATTTGTTAATCAATGGAAGGCAAGAAAAAGATGTCAACCAACTGGAGGTCAACTTCTGATTGACTATTTTCATACCTTTCTTGAGTTCTGAGAACCAGGTCTGGACAATGGATTTGTGATGTTTTCGGTGATGAATCAGCCATAGAGACAATGTTTGTATCGATTGCTGAGAATTATTCAAATCAACTAATTTTCTTTCCAACGCTTGTGGTGTAAATCCAGACATCTTTTGTCGGAATCAACTGATTGATTGATTCAACGATGAGTTCAAATCAGTTATTAAACATTTGAAGCAAAACTTGATTTACATCCGATTTGATTTCAAAAATACCCGAGTTTATCGACTAATTGAACAAGAGTTCAATTTTCATACATATCATTGATATTTATATGAAAAAGTGCTTTGAAATTATGAAATATTCTTCAAAGATAACCAAAATGTGTTGATTTGGTTTAAAATAATTGCAATTAATTATCAAAAATTAAAACCCATTTTAAGATTTGTTTATTTATCAAAATTGTTGGAAACGTTATCAAACGTAACGTTATTTATGAAAAGCGCACAAAATGTGCTCAAAAACCGTCAAACAATAAAATCCAAGATTTTTATCAAAACAATAATAAACTAAATCTTTAATAACCGGTATTTAAAATCTTTTTTGGACACCGTTTTAATATACCGATCGTTTAATTGTTGTCCACAATGTCTGGGCCTCAAAGGAACTCTTCGACCACTGGTTGGCCGAAAGGCCAAACACCGACTCAATATTCGGGAAAATATTTGGCGTCAAATAATTTACTTTCGGTTACTGTCAACCGAACCATCAATTTGTAAGCTTTTAATAAAGATTAAGACAGAATTTTAATGGTATTTTGGGGAAAGGTATCCGCTGACAAACTATACATTCGGTACAAAAGACGCTCTCTTTGAGAAGGACCCGTCAGTTCCGGCCCGCTTTCAACGCATGAGAGACGAGTTCGAAAAGATAGGCCAAAGAAGAAGTGTTGAGGGCGTGCTCTTAGTTCACGAGCACAAACTGCCACACGTCCTACTCTTGCAATTGGGCACAACATTCTTCAAACTTCCCGGTGGAGAACTCAATCCCGCAGAAGACGAGTTGGACGGACTCAAGAGACTTATGACAGAAGTCCGCCCTTTCTTTCATTTAATTCCTTTAATTGAATCTAACAATTGATTCGTTTTGTAGACTTTGGGCCGACAGGACGGTGTGGTACAGGAGTGGGATATTGAGGACACTGTTGGCAACTGGTGGCGGCCTAACTTCGAACCCCCGCAATACCCATATATTCCTCCGCATATCACAAAACCTAAAGAACACAAACGTTTGTTTTTGGTTCAATTGCCCGAAAAGGCTTTATTCGCTGTTCCAAAGAACTACAAATTAGTGGCCGCACCGCTCTTCGAATTGTATGATAACGCTCAGGGGTACGGACCCATCATTTCGAGTCTACCCCAGGCTCTGAGTCGTTTCAATTTCATTTACATGTGAATTGTATTAATAGAAACTCATCTTTCAATCAAATAAAGCACTCGATTCTCAATAAATTAAATTTTTAAAAATCAAATCCCTTTTAACAATATTTTATTGTTTTATATATATATTCATCCAATCATTGAAAACCCATTGAAATGAGTATTATTTGAGTCATAATTTACATTACATTTCAAACTATTATTGTTTTGAAAATCATAAACAAGTATTGAATTAATTATTAATATTTGTAAACATTTTTAAGAATTGTTCTTAAAATCGACAAAAAATACAATAAATTATTGTAAAATCACTATTAATTGAAGGCAATTAGGAGTTGATTGAATCAACCAAGCTACAGTTTTAGTTGCCAGAGCCTATATCTCATACCTTATATTCAATAATGCCATTGCCTTGCATTCAATTAATCACATTTATTGAAATATATCACCAAATTATGGCCTTTCATTGAGACGACAGACGGCACACAAATAGCACTTCACTGGTCACTCCATTAATCAGAAGAATTCCCATTATTGTTATTATTTCCACTCTAAAAGGTTTAGTCATAAATGTTTAATTTGGAGATAAATTGAGATAAATTCGGTCCCTTCAGAATAATTCAGGCAAAGTTTGATTTTATCTAGCTTCATTATACTACTATTGTTGTTGATAAGGAAGAAAGGTGATTACTAGATTGACCTTGTTCAAAAGGCTTCAGAGAAAGCATTTTCTCAAGTATTCTGATTTACTTATAAAATACTGGATTAAGAATAAGAAAAATGTTACCAAAGATTTAATCATTGAATTCATGAGAGAAGCCATCAATTAAAAGACATTACATTGAGTTCATTAAAATCGATTTGATTTAAGCATAATATTCAATGTGACCTAGTTTAATGGCATTATTTATATTTTTCATTAAAATATCCAAGCAAAGATAAGAGAGAAATTAATATCAATCAAAACTTGGTTTATAAAGTTAAGGCCAAAGAGTTTTCAAACTCTATATTTATGTCATAAAAATCTTTGTCTCCAAAAGAAGTCAAAAGAATTCCTAAAAGAATAAGAAATTAATTCTAAAATTGAATTATTTTCTGAGATTTTGTCAGAACTCGTCACATAAATGTGGCCCCGGGTATGGGTATGGGTTTGCCATATCATTTCCTTTCATTTTATAATAAAATTTGGTTAATTAAATCATAAATATATAGCAATTTTTCTCATATATTCTTTATTAGTGCATTTGACCGGTTTTCAAATCAAAAGAATCTAGCATAAATGCATTTGAAAAGCTACAACTAATCAAGTAAACAATATTTATCTATGCTGAATAAGCACTAAGTTTTGGAGCTTGACTTTGAAAAATAATGTTAATGAAAAAAATAATTGTTTTTTTTTCAAATGAAAAATTTAAATAATTGTATGAATTGTATAAAACATCTTTACTTTTACCCTATTCTGCAAATTGAGTCAAAAATATGTGCAAAATATAACAAAATGAAAAGAAAAGAGAGATAGAGAAAAATATTTGAATCAAGCACATTTTGCGACCACTAGATACAATGCAGAAAATCATTTTAGTTAATTTATCTGAGAAAGAGGCAAAAATCGGATAATTTTTAGGTATTAAACACAATCTCTAAACGTAATGAGAAAAGTGTAAAAAAATTGGGGGAAAAGTAATCAAATGAATTGAAGTCATAAACACTTTGATTGAAAGTATTTTACTTTCCCGAGTATTTTAGGATAAGCTGAGGCTATGGACGATCTAAAAGTGATCGACTCATCCCCTCATCAATTATAAAAAGATGGAATTGAAATCCTTCTGCAATGCACTCGAGTCAAGTAATCCTGGAGTTAATCTTCGTCTGACTGGAAGTTGGACTCAATCTATTTTTATTGCTTTTGAAATTCACTCGTTAATTGAAACCATTAATTATCGAATTTTAAGCATGCTCAACCAATTAAATCTTATTTAAAACTAGTTTAGATTTTTCAAATACTTGATATTTTTCAATTAAAATACTCAAAATTTTTGCAAAAGTTGATTATTTTCTGAATCAAAAAGTGGTTATCGTTTATGACATAAACATTTTGTAAACGAAAAAATTAAGATTCCCACCATGGAAATTCTATTAAATTATTTGATGTAATGTGTGAGCACAAAGTTATTAATTACATGAAGCGGCACAGACTGTGTTAGTTTATCATAAATTGCTTAAACTTCGATATTTTTTTTTATTATGAATTGACCATGTTCAGTCGGTGGTGACGATTTAGAAGTCAAGAATAACAAACTAGCTTCGAATGTGTACTTAGTCTGCCGAAACTCCACCGAAACCACTGTTGTGTTATATTCGTGAATACTGTTATTGGAATTACTAGTGGAACGAACACCGGTATGAAGACTGTGCTCATCAATGATTTGTTTCTATTAATTTAGAGAATCACTGATAAAATCACTGAAATTGTTAAAACATTTGATGATTTTAAACCAGAATCTGTTGGTTTACCTTCTTATTAGACATTAAATAAGGTCTTGAAAATATCAAAATAACCATGATACATTGAAATTGTTTATTCAGTATTTGATTAGTCGGGAAATTAATGAATTCGTGTGAAATCTAATATTTTCTGATCCAATAATGAAATGAAATGAACTTTATTTGCATAGCCTTTAAATATATTCAAATGAATTAATTTAGTCAAATGCTGTCCTCTTATGAAGATATGGTGATGTGAGTGAACATGTTTTTTGAATCCAGTGCTTCGTTGATCGCAATTGATTGAACTGAATTGTGCCAAATGTTGAATGCAAACACGTCTGTACAGAACAAGAGCACAATTCCCACTGGAGTTTGTTAGGGTCAGTGAGTAATAATGTAAAGCCAATTAAAATTCATGCGTCTGTCCTTTCATTGAGAGCAGTAATAAGTTGGTTGGGATACGAGCCCTATGTATGGGTTGAAAGTGTTTTATATTATGTAATGAAAGACAATAATTCTTAAGAGTTAAGAGTTGGG
>JAQFXL010001281.1:0-12852 GCA_034693445.1 Edwardzetes edwardsi | reverse complement strand
TTGAAATCGTGGCCTAACAACAGCTAAAAGTCGTGTTCATTAATATTAAACGTTTTTCTAACGACTCATTTCTAGTCTGGAAATCACAGGAAATAGTGTTTTGTTTTCGATTCGATTCTTTATAATTGAAATTCAATGCGAAAGACAGTCATCTAATCCGAGAAGTATTTCAAAAGAAACCCAAAACAAGACATAAGTAAAGGAATGACAGAAAAGTTCAAAGAATTAGCAAAAGATCGTTTCGGTTGAACTTCAATCTAAAGAAAAGTTTTCGAGTCAAACATTTCATGGATTTGTGAGCTCCACATAAGTCTGTCTTATGTTTGGGGACAGGGAGTCACTGGGAGTGCATTGACTGACAGCACAAATATATTATTACATAAACAGTAAATAAGTGTCTAATAGTTTGCTGTAATTTCATATTTGAAGAGTCATTGAGTCTGTGCTTACGTTTAGTTTGTTTTCGAAACACTCTTTCAGTCAATCAGTCGATGTGTGCCTTAAATCCAAATCAAAATAAATATCATTTTATTTGAATTGTTTCCACAAATAAACAAATTTTTATTTATTTGAAACCAAAATATGTTAATAGAAATCAATATATTTGCAAACTTTTTAATCCCTGGACTTATTCAACAGTTTTAATCATTTCTTAATTTAAATTTCATATGAAAACCAGTTATGAGATAATTGTTTTGATCGTCGATTACAACAAGAGTTGTGACAAAACAAACAAATCTAAAGGAATAGGAGATAATAAATGAGTATTTCATTGATGGCCACCGGATATACATGTATTCGACACTTCTTGTGCGCAATTAACCTCTTGTTTTGGGTAAATATCCATCCATTTACTCTTCAGTTGACCATTGATTTCTGTCTTCCAGATATTGGGCAGTTGTGTGCTGGGAGTCGGCATATGGCTGTCTATATCGTATGACACTTACGCCCGAATCCTGCCGTCGTATCACATTCTTTCGGCCGACAATTTAGCGATAATTATCGGATGTCTCACATTCTTCGTGGCCTTCTGTGGCTGTTGTGGCGCCTGGTTTCAGAACAAATGTCTTTTGACCACTTATTTGGTATCAATCGTTATCTTAATGCTGATGGAGATCACTGTCGGAACTCTTAGTTTCGCATTCAGAAGACAATTGAGCCGTACTTTAAAAGAGGAGCTTTTGGACGGCATTCACAACAAGTATCTGTTGGATGACAGTAATGGCGTTCGTTCGACTTGGGATCAAATTCAGATCAATTTCAACTGTTGTGGTGTTCAAAACTACAGCGACTGGCACTCGATAAAGGCCTGGCCCGACAGCCAATTCGTTCCGAATTCGTGTTGCATTCCAGACATACATCAAAACCAAACGAATAGCTTTGAAGTCGAAAATATTGAGTCCGAAGAGTGTGGACGCAATCCAAACATCGAAATGAGTCGATACCGAAGTCACGGCTGCTATCATAAGATCCGGCACTTTATTATGAATAACTTGCATGTCGTGGGTCTCACATCAATAGTGGTGGCGTTCATACAGTTCTTCGCGATCGTCGCCGCACTTCTTGTAATCTGTACAATGGATTACAAGAAGAGGAACCGTTCGGTGTTTCACAACCATAACAGTAGACCCACATATAATCGGGTGCCGACTCTTTAACCACATTTGAAAGCTATTTATACTTAATTTCGTTTGTTTTCCAATCATTTTAACCCAATTTTAACCGTTTTGTATACGAATCTCATTCACAGCTTTTTTAGTACAAAAAAATGAACAAAAATTAGATTCAATCGAACCATAAGTGCCTCGAAATCTGTTTGTTATTTGTTTCGGTACTTATGACCGGTGGACGGCCTCACAAACTATTAAATTATAAGCTATTTATGAATTTATATGAATTTTATCTATTTTTATGTCAAATTTATATTTAATCCGAGTTTTATAAACAAATTTATTACTAATTTTCGTAATCAATAGTTTTATTGAATAAATTGATTGAAATTAATAATCAAATGAGTCATTAATCTGTTAATAAGAACTGATTTTGTTTTTATTTGGCGTTTAAATCGATTTCAAACTCTAATCATTAGTTTAACGAATGATTCAAATGATTGCGGACTTAATATAAGAGAAATTGTTTTAATTTAAAACTGGTTTTAAGACAAAGACTGTTTCAAATCGATTGCATTCAACGATCAAAAGCATAACTAAACTGAAATCGCAAAACGAATTGACCTTAAATTCAATGCGAAACTAATGAACACCTTTTTAACAAAGTTGTGGCTGAGAATAATTGACCCTGCTTACTGTCATGTACTACCAGGATATAAGTCAATCACTTTTCTATTCAGTAAATTCATATCACATACAGAAGTCCTGAGAAATTAGAGATAATATAGTGTTTTATGAATAGAAGTGGTGAAGAAATATGTGTTCCCCACAGGAATTGAGCCAAATATTTATGCAATGAAGGAAATGCTTGACTACCGCACCTCCAACTCAGGCACTCCTATATTATTTCTAAATGATTAGTTTACTAACACTTTCTCATCAGCTGAGGAAAGGCTCTCACGAAAAGACTTTTGTTATTATAATTCATGAATTTATTCATTAATTATGAATATCCTGTCCCTTATTTGCACAGCAATTAAATATTTGTTATGTTTATTGCTTGAATACCTTAACCAATTTAAATGACAACAAAGCGGATACTTTGCAAAAATAAGTCACTCGTTTTCTTTAATCGAAGCAGTACCATGATGCAATCAAAAGTTGCTAAAATTTAACTGAATTCCCCACAATTTGGATACAAATATTGCAAATGATTTCTTGAAAATACATTATTAATATTTATGTTAAAGAAAACATTTTTAGCATTCAATCAAATATCTCGCGCTTCAAAAAACCCAAAAATTGAACGAATTTCCGATCGATTCGTTGAAAATTTAGAGGAATATTTTATTTTGAATAAAGAATTGATACAAAATCTGAACCAATGGTTGATCAATACATCAAAGGGACTGAATTGGGCCCTAAGCGCCAGACAATGCTAATGAATACGTGGTTCAACTTTTACGGCACAGTTGTCTCGATTTTGGACCTGATTCTAATGGTAATGGGCTTCGAATTGATTATACTCGCGATTGTCAATGACTTCAATTCTGATATTCACAGCGATATCTCTTATCATTACCACTATGGTATGGGACAGACCATTCTTTTGACTTTATTGAGTTATTAATTGTAAGGCAGGTTTAGTTTTCGCAGCAGTGGTACTGTTTGTCGCATCATTTGCCGGTTTACTAGGGTTTCTCAGAGAATCTTTGCCGAAGTTATGTCTGAGTTGGGCTCTAATGATATTCGTTGTGCTATCATTGCTTCAGTCATCGATCATATCCCTGCTCTATAGAGAAGACCTGTCTCTTCTTATTAATTCTGATGCAGAAAATGTGTTCCAATTATACATTTATAACAAAAGTGATCAGAAATACAAACGCAAAACAGAAGCAGTAATGAAGACATTTGACTGTTGCGGTTGGAATAGAGTCGAAGAAATGCTAATCAATGAAACGCTTCCCTGTCATTGTTGCACATCTAAAGAGAAAGACCCCCAAAACAAACAGTGCAATCAAAAGGTTGTCGAAAAAGAGTTTAACAACAAATTTGTTTGTAGAATAAAATCTGATTCACTGAAGAACAAGTCGTGTCAACCAGAAGTGCAGAAATCGTTTGAAGAGGACCTAGCCAATATTATGAACTTCTGTATTTTGACCACATTCTTCTGTGTCATCACAATTATCCTCACTTTCGTTATATCCAATGATTTACTTAAAGTACATCACGACTAAGACTAACCAATCTGTTGTTAGATTGTTTTTAACTCATCTTGTAACTTTTATTCAATCGAATGCTCTTTTAATAAAATTTTCTGCTTTTGTTCGCAAATATCAACAATTGTTTAATTAATTTATGGAATGATTAGAAAATATCAAAACAATTAAATCTGATGTTTATTTACAAAACTATTTGACCAAAAATAGAGAATAATTTGTTGACTGATTCTCTCAAAACTGTTAACTCAGAGGAGAAAAAGTCTTAAAATTTGTGGAAAAATAAATCAATAAAAATGTTTTATGAAAAATAATTAGCGTACAGATAGTCTCTGAGTCTACAAATTGAGTGCCACCCCATTGGCCATCACTTATGGTGAGCTATAAGTTAATTGTGGACTCTTTGAATGTAACGTCTTTCAAAGCTTTTGCCATTAGTTCCGAGGGATCGATAGTTGTTGGCGGCTCTGATGGCAGTCCATTTGAGCAATGCTTACATGCGATGCCTCGATATTTAGCTGAAATCAATAAAAGTTGTGACTTTAAACGTTTTTTGTGTCGGTCTTCAATTGCCCGTAACCTTTCACGCAATTGACTTTTCTTGTCAATGTAGACTGACCCTGGATATTCCTTCATTTGTCTGATTCGTAAAAATTTTGTAAAATCCATCTCTTGGGCGGTGAGGAGCCAACAGGTGGTATTTGTGGGCTTTTTGTTCTTCAGACGAACAATCATTTTGGGTTTTTTTGTCTGATTATAACTTTTAGTGAGGTTTTCATTACCGACACAATAGTCGAACCATTCATTGGTTCTCTGTTTGAGTTCATTGACTTCACGTTTGATTTTTTCATTTCCGAACGCTTTAACCAAAAGTGAAAACTTATTTGAGAAATGTTTGTAGAGCTGAGAGTCGGCCCAATTCAGGTCTCTTATTCTGAAACCCGCCGTTTCTGATAAACTGCTTTTTGCTGTGATATGACGTGCGTTCAACTGGACATCACATCAACACAATCACAACATAAGACAAATTGAATCAAAAAATAATTTATTACACAATTCCTGACAAATAATGTGAGTATTAATAATAAATAAGTAATAAAAACCTTGAAAGCGATGATATCGTCAGTTGTCCAACACAGGAGGTGTTTGAGTAAGACTAGAGACTCGTCCATACGTTCGGAGACCATAACGAGATCGAAAATATCGTCCAATTGTGATATGTATTTCTTGACTGTATAGGGTTTAGTGAAGTCCGTTATATTCATCCCTAAGTCGAACATCATTTGATTGATTCCTATTTTTCCGATATATCTGTTTGTGAGTACTCTCTCGGGAATGACTGCATTCGGGTCCCCAAACAAATCAAATGTGATGTTCCACATTTTATCAAGGCGATAGTAGTGGAACATTGACTCAAACAGTTGGACCGGATTCCTGACTATTGTGATGAATAGAGTTGCGTTTGGCATCAATGATCTCATAGACTCGTATTCAAGCCTTGAATGATGGGTCAGAATATTATATTCATTATTGAATTGTTTGGGATCCGGAACCAGATCACGACTGAATGGCATAGGATGTCCCAAATAGTTGGCTGTGGCCGGCAGTACAAACACTTTATTGTTGACCAAACCATTCCTCATAAATATATTCTGTATTGTAGTTGAGGCACATTTGTGTGTCTTCAGAAACACTATATTGTATTTGGGTTTACAAGTGCTGGTCGTCACTACAAGTGCTGGTTTGTCGTCATTTTCTACTTTATCAGTACTGACTTTGATTTGATTATTGGATGCATTGATTTTTCGACTCAAAATTGTTGAGTTTTTGTTTGTGATTGTGTTCGGCCTATAATTAGAAACACTGTTGTGTAGACTCAGTAGTTCTCTGTTTCCTTGAAGCCAATTATATCGAGAATATTCTTGACTGAAACCAAGAGACAAAAGACAAATCAAAAATTAAAGAAACTGAACCGTCATTTCCGCTATTTTTCTTTTACTTTCAGAAGAAATATTTTAAAACAAAAATAAATGTTTGCATTCAAAAAATCGGAACAAATTTTTTGTTTATGTGTTGTCTAAGTTTCACTTCTTTGCAAACATCAAAGAAATACATTGAGTTCTGAAATAATTTTGTTTTTCTTGTTTTTCGTATCCATTCTTTGAACTTTTATTTGCTTTTCAAAATAGTTTGGTTGAAGTAAAGAACTTTTTTGCTTCAATTTAGTGCATAAAAGCATTACTTTCTATCAAATGTCTGTAATTTTACTTTTATTCAAATTGAATCCAAAATCTATTTTTCCATTTATTTTCATTTTAAAGAAGAAAGTCTTTTGACGACAAATTCGAGTAAACGATACTTACATTCGATTTTGTTGAAGATATGCTGCGATCAGGAAGAGAGTAATCAAGAGTCCCAAAAGTGGTAACTTTCGATTCATAATAAAGATGTGACGAGAGAATACCCAGAACATCCATTTGCTCATATCAGTCAAATGTCCAGTCTTTCAATTACCGGCGATATTCGAGTTTAATCATTTGAATTTACGGTCATTTATGGAACTTTCATTCGGTTCGAGGTCTTATGAATTTTTCAATAAACAGATCATTCATTCAATGCAATAACATCTGGAAAATGTATAAAACTTTAATATTATTGTGTTATTAATACATATTTGGATAAGTGGTGTCTGACTGGAAATATTGGTTCAAATAGTTTTGTGAATCAAATTTAATATATTTATAAAAATATTTTCATTGGAAAAGTTTGGTGTTTATTATGATATGAAAATAAAATTATTTTTAATCTATTGTTAAAATATAGACACGCAATATGAAAATATATTCAAGGTTCTCCTAATTTAATATGATTTATATTCTTTTCCAATGATAATGAAACATATCTTTGAGAAAGTAGTCAGAAGTGTGGCCTCAGAAAAGAATGACATTTCTTAATAATCAATAATTGAGTCGATATTTTCAGAAATTTTTGAAAAAATAATTCAAAATCAATAGAAATCTTTGAGAAAATACTGAAAATAATCTAAAAAATAAAAATATCACAAATAATAAATTATATGAAAGTTAAAAACAAGAATTTATAGCTCAGAATGAAATGATTGGTCAACTTTTATTGCAAAAAAATAATTGCTTTCTTCAATGTTTTATCGAAATTAATCAAAGATTGCATAACAAGTATAGTAAAATGATTAAGATACAAACTATAAAAATATACAGAACTCAGTCAACGTTGTTGTGGTCAACATTTTCTCTTGGTTTAACAACTTTAAGAATAAGAGCAGGGTAATAAAATGATTCACATTTCATTTGTGACACAATTAGACTATAAAGTAAATCAATTGAATAATAAATTTTTGCTTCAATTAGACGATTGTGTTATCGCTATCTCCGAGTCATTCGTTAATTTCACTTTCAATTTATTCTTCGGAGCAAAATATCAATCAATTTATTGCTCGGAGAGAATGAAACCCTTTTTATGAGAACTGTATATAAGGACACAGTTTTGTTGTGATATCACATATATTACATATTTTTGGCACAATTTTTAACATTTTGTCATTATTTTATTCAGAGATAGCTTTCATACGCTTTCGAATTCATTGAATAATTAATTAAATGATTTAAATAAATTATCCTGGATTTAAAATTTCACCTAATTTTGAATTCGAGTAATTAGTAATTGTTTTGTTATTAAACCTTTCAAATGAATAAATGAAAATTGATTTGAGTGAAGGCAGACAATTTGCGATAAACTTTATTTAGGTAAACGGGTTTTTGAACTTGATTAATTTTTAAAATTTAAAAATAAGTACAGTAATCATAACACTTATTCATATATCGAGGAAATATTTATTTGAGAAAAGGGAAGAACTTTTACCCGATTATCACTGTATTGTAATGTAAGCCAAGACTTAAAGCATAACTGCTTTTCAAAAGTGATTAGAAATTATGGGTTATTTTCGAGCAAAAGAACAGATTAATGGAAAAATCGATATCTCATTGAAATTTTGCGAAAGACTTGATTTACGATCATTTTTCGTAAACTAATAAAACTTTTATTCAATCGACTGATTACTCATTTGATAGAAGTTTTAACATTTTTTATGAGAAACAGGAAATATAATTAGTAAAAATCTTGATCATTTGATACTCGCAATATTAGAACATTTCAAACTTAATTAAGGCTAAAAATATTTTGAAATACAACCGAAAGCATAATTTGATATCTTTTGATAAAAAGGAAATATTGATCTTATTTTTGATGGAAATGCTGAAAATTCTGTATTTATTTTATGTTTATGGAATAATCTTGCATAATAGTAAACTTTTACAGTAAGCCTGATAAATTATGCTTGATGGCGTTTTACAAGGCAATACAATGAATATTCCTTATAGAAAAAAATGATTTAGACGTTAGTCTACTTTTAAAAAATTGTTTCATTGAAAGGAATGCCTATTTTTAAACCAATGATTTGTTGACTCATTTATTTTCACGAAACTATTTGTGAAAACTGTCGATTCATTTTCCATCCATAAGTCAAATATGAAAATAGACATGATTATTCTACTTTTTTCTTCGTCTAATAACTCAATATTTGTAAAGAATCAAGCTAATTACTCACTCATTTGTTCACAAAGTAATTATTTTCACTTTTATTTTTCTTAAATGAGCAAGTGCATCCATATTCAATAGATAATACTACTGGAAACTCATAAAAAAGTTTTGAATTATGTCAATAGGAATGCATCGATCAAAGAGATGGATGATTATGACCTTTCAAATAAATGTTTTCAAGAATAAAAACATTTCTTATTCATAATTTACTGATTTTGTTTCAAATCACTTATAAATAATGGTATGAAAGGACTATTCAATTAAAATCATCATTTTTTCACTTGGGTTGAAGAATTTGAAATGATCTTGTAGATTGCATTTATAAAAAGAAATAAAATTTTCTTACCGTTAGATAAGTTGTTGGATAAGTGAATAATTGTTAAAAATGTCGAAACAAATGAATAAATATTAGCCAAACATATTAATGATTAAAATATTTGACAAACGTTTAGAGACACGAATCGGAGAACTGATAGCAAATACTGATTGCAAGTGATATCACACAATATAAAGTCAATGCATCGCCGTTTGAATGACGAAAACAGACCTCACGAGTCGGTGCAACTGATTGCCAGCACTGCCAGTGGTTTATAAAAACTTATTCAAAATATTGTGTAATAAGAATACAATGCGATCGCCAATAGAGTAAAGGCTATGAGTGAAACACTAGTAGTAATGGACTGAATGTATGGATTGAATAATAATGACTGCAATGAACTCAATAATCAAATGAAACAAAATTCAAGCCCTCAATAAAGACGATAATAAGCAAATCAAAAGAAACTCGACTCCGGTCGTCGAGACTCCCGTTTGTGAGAAGTGATTGAAACAAAAATAAAGAAAAACACATTCAGTAAAAAGAGAGGAAAGTAGTTGTGAAAGGAATCCTAGGGTTATATCAAACGTCAAATCTTGAAAACATTACTGACATTGGGATGACAAAAACGGAGCGTATTTTGCATTACGTTTCGATCAAAATCGACAAACCATTCACAAGAATATCATTAAAGAAAATATAGATTTGTTACAACATTTTCAGTGTTGGCTCCCAAACACACTAATGCTTTCAAACTGTTTTTAAGTCACTTTCAGTAGAATTAATGATTTCACTCAGAATAGAGAAAAATAGTAACGAAAAAAATGTTATATCATTTGCTCAAAGAAATTGAGAAATGCATTCAAACATGAGGTTAGGATTTCCACAATTCTTGCAGTTATTTTGATGGCAAACACCATTAGACCACAAAAATTGACTTATTTTGAAATTCAGCTCGTTGTTTAACAAAATTATATTCTGGAGAGAGAGAGAGAGAGAGAGAGAGAGAGAGAGAGAGAGAGAGAGAGAGAGAGAGAGAGAGAGATTAGTAGAACAAAAGCACTGAAAATATGAGTTTTGTTTGTGTCAGAAAGTGGGCTATCAATCGATTTTAGTCAGAATATGCATACAATGAATATATTATAAGTTCCATAAAATATATATTAAAAATAAATTAACTTATAATGTAATTGTTTTAATATCAGTCTATATAAACTTGTATAATTGAAACTATATTTTCCAAAAAAATATGTTAAGACAGAAACGCTTATTACTCTGTTCTTGAAAAACATGTTTGATATGAAATAATCATTTTTGAAAACTTAATTCAAAAGTAATGAAAAGGGATTCCGTTTTTATTGGATAATGACATCAATAATACTATTAATGAGTTTTGTTTAGAAGTCATTATAAGAACCAATAGAAAAAAAATCCCCTGAAAAAAGTGATGCAAACAAATATTTTTTTTTGTCAAATGACAACTAAATATGCTTTTGATTTAGTGCTGTAATAGAAGAGAAGACTTAGTTTTTTGCCAACAAATGAATGCATTGAATATTTCGGTCAATTAATCCGATGAAGTGATGTCTGTTCGTATAAGGAAACTGCAAATGAGATATCATTACAGACTATTTTATGGTAACTTTTCTCTTCTCATTCTTTTCATGCAATTCAATGAATGGGAAAACATAAAAATGAAGGACACAATAAACAAATGCATTGTAAAGAATGGCCAAACTTTTGGTGTTTGCAAAAATGACTATTCCTTCTAATTATTATTATTATTGTCTAAATTGGCATAAAGACAAATAACACTTACTTTCTGTGCGTTATTTTCTCTTCAAACCAAACACTTCTTCTTCGCGTAATTAAGAAAAAGTCGAACACTTATAGAAAGAGAGAAACAAAACAATGAAATGGAAGAGAAGTTTGGACTTAAATGCTGTGACACTAATAGAGTAATGAAAACATTCATTTGCTTTCATCAAAAGAAAAGTGTGACAAAAAACATTAGGCTTTCGCTCAAAAAATTGGCTCTTTTTTGCTAAGGAATTGCACTGCACTTAAAATATTAGTCCGACTGGACTTTTGATGACAGAAATGAAAATTTGTGCCAAAATTAGTGCATTGAACTGAACTTACATTTAATTTGGTTATCAATAGTAGCGTAAGAGATGAGTCGATAGCAAAGGACTAGTGTTTACGTTAGAGACAAATGCTATGAAGTTTGTGATCGTTATGTCAGCGAAAAAAGTGGAGAAAAAATAGTTTATAAATTGAGTTAAGCTATTATTGTGTGGCTATTAATGCAAAAATAGGTTGTGTTTTGCCAACACTTTGCAAATAAATTGTTTGTTGTGTTGTTTAAAACATTTGCCTTTCATTACAATAGAATGAAATACAAGAGAAGAGACAAAGGAATAGAAATTTCAGTTGAGTTCAGTTTTTGGGGAAATTATTGACTGATAGAAAAGTTTTTGCACGAAATATATTCATCAAAATTATTTACGAATAGAATAGAGACTAAAATAATGATTTCAATAAAAGGGTAGAAAAATACGTCGAATAATAGAAACGTTTGAGCAATGAATTGACAGAAAAGGTTACTATTCATGAAATCATAATAAATAATTCAGATTTAGTCAATCGAAAGCACTGGAAGATTGTTAGACACAAACAATTTATGACATTTAACAGTGACGCCCAAAGGGGGTTAAGCCCAAATACCTCCTGATTTTTAGGCTCGAGGTACCCCCATAGTTTCTACGAAGAATGACCCCCAGCGCCGAGCGAAGCGAGGCGGCAAATTTTTAAAAATTTGGGTAACTTTTGGTAAAAAATGTTTTGTTACTACCCCTATTACCTTGAACCAAGGATTTCCTTATACATTAGTCTATGGACAGACACTAGGTCTGTGGATGGTTTTTTTGAAGAAAAATTTTGAGAAAAATAAGCAAAGAAAAGGTTTTCAAAATTTTTTGGCTTACCCCCTGAAAAAAATTTCGGTACCCCCTAAGGTCGGGTACCTTGGGCATCACTGGACATTTAGGAAAATCATGGCATAAAACGTATGCAAATATTCTCAATTTGAATGAAGTCATTAAAATAAATGTCATTTTGATAGACAGTCTCTTTTGTGCCATTGATTGACATTTAGTAATATTTAGTGGATATGACATCGAATTCAATAATTCTCTAATAAATAAATGAATGGAAAATCGATATTCTCTGCGAACTTCTCGTAAGAAGTGATTAAATAGAATGTGATGGATGTGACTATGATCACAAATTCTACCTGGTCACTGAACTTGGATTGGAATTATATACTTGCCAACTGGCACTAGCATCGCTCATCACTTTATTGGTGATGCAGACGCATAAGGCTACATTCAATCTATCCCTGATCAATGAATAAGCTTTAATAAGCCAATAATAATAACTTGTGAAAATGGAAGAAAAGCTTGCAGATGCTCATGGTCAAATTTGTTGTGCATACAATTATCATCAAAAAATGATTTTATTGGAAAAATGAATAACAAAAAGATTATATTCAATGAATTGCAATAAAATGGTATTCAAATGTTGAGAATTAATGACTCATTAAATAATGAGTAGATTTCATGACTAAAATTCAATGAAAAAAAAAATTAGATTCAAATTAATTGTATTTTTTATGTATTTTTGTCGTTTGTCTCAATATTAGTCTTCGCATACTTTCCCTGAATAAATATGCGATCAACAGAAATGCCTTCTTTACGATTGACTGTCTGTCGTTTGATGTAATCGTTTTTAATTACTTTGAAACCACAGGACGTGACCAACGATTCCATATATTCTGTGCCAAAGAAAAGCCAAATCAAATAAATTGACGTTTTATTAGATTTACACAAAATAGTAATAAAATGACTGCTGTCCTGACCTAAAGAGAAATAGAAGGCTCGGGTGCCGTCCTGTCGGACGTAGAAATTGTCTGACAGCTTGTGACCAGAACTGAAGCGAAGCATCGCGTGATCGTAAAGACCATAATCACGGAATAGTAACAAACCATTTGGACGTAAGACCTGATCGATAG
>JAQFXL010001280.1:0-12860 GCA_034693445.1 Edwardzetes edwardsi | reverse complement strand
ATTTCGAAATTTTTCTCATTTGACAAATAATGGATTTGTGAGATAACTGATGTGAGAGACTATTCACTCATTAAATGCAAAACACCTTTCTTTGAATCCAAAGCCTTTCTCTCAAATAATAATTAGTTTTCAAATATTTGAAGACAAATACACTTATATTAAGTAAATAAATGAATAGTGAAATCAAAGATTTTTATGAAACAAATGTGAATTGAATTTTGTTTTTTGAAAATAAAGAAAAAAAAATTTATGACTCATAAGAGGTTTGGATGATATCCACAGCGGAATAATTTAGGCTTTGTTTGCAATAAAGTTCAAACGAATAACAAGAAAATGTCTGCATATTATTGTTTGGAAACATTGACAAAATGGTTCTTATAAAATACGGTAATGTTTAACAAGACAAACAGCTGAATCATTATGAAACTATCACTTAATGGTAGTGCAAATCTATGCCAGAATCACAAATTTGTGAAACAGAACAGAATATATTTGGTTTGTAAAATGATCATAATACCTTTTAGAAAATTCCTGCACATCTCTTAAAAAACTTATCAGAGCTCAACAATTCAACGAAATGAAAACTAACCTGCATTATATCAACGAAAGTTCAGTCAGTTTAACTAATGTGCAACTCTTAGCTACAAATATAAATCAAAAAACAATTTGATTTATGGTTTAAGAATTTTTTCACTTTTTTCGAATAAAATTTGTTTTCATTCGATAAAGAATTGAATTTTTCTGATAAGAAGTCATAAAACAAATGAATTGATATTTTTGTACGAAAAAAGTGATAAATTTAATAAATTGGGATTTAGTTATAACTTATAAGTAAAGTATTAAAGAGATTTATCAATATTTGTGGTGTTTTCTAAAATTGCAGTCATAGTTGCGATACATTTAATACTAAATTCAATTCTTACCGTATTTTTGATCATTGATTTCAATTGGCTTTCATTTGTGAAACGAAAATAATAAATAAATTGTATTTTATTTGTAAGAAATATAAAGGTATTACGAAAAAAAAGTGAACAACAATTTTTTCACTCTATATTAATCGAAATTCTTCAAAAATATTCCCCTGCAATAGATTCTATGCAACCAGAGATGGTCACGACTCACAAGATGTAAAACGGAATACTCTCTCATTTTATCATTTATTTTAATAAGTCTTTAAAATTATATAAAATTTTTAGACTTCAGTTAATATTATGATAAAAGCCGTGAATGAAAGGCGAAAATTTGATCATGTTAACTTTTAGAATGAATAGTTTCATATTAAACTCCTTTGAATAGATAACTTCCATCTTTGATATCAATTTAAAATTGATGAAAAAATTAATAATTGAATAATTTGATATCCTGGTAGTGGAAGGTCTAACCGACTCTGGTTATTACCAAAATTGATATTCAGATATAAGACTATAATAAAACAAAACACATATAAAATAAATGCATAAAATATTAGATTATATTTACCACAATTAGATTATAATTTATAACCAGAGCATTGAACAATAGTAATTTATACATGCTGAAAAAGTCTCTAAAATAGTCTTTTTTTTCTCAGTTTCTCAATTTTGGAGGGTATTAAGAGGGGGACAAATATTAAGTTAAAAGATTTCTATTGTTAATAATTAGGATATACCCTAAAATAATTAATAAAAGCTAAATTCTGGTAATTTCAAATTGCAAATTGCTGGTAAATCTTGAAAGGTTATTTAAGCTTTCATGCAATCTCTTTAAAACTTATTTTTAAAATTGATTTCATTGAAGATTTATTGGATCAATAATCATACAGCCATTTATAGGCACTTATTAAGTTCGGTAAACCAGTCCTCAGGGCACGATTCAGACGCATACCGATTCTTAGAGCCAAGGAGCCGCTAGAAAGTCTAAATAATCACATTTCAACGCTCTGTTTATAACTTATATTAAAGTTTAAACATTTTGAAAAAGTATTAGAAAATCAAAGACAGAATCGAAAAGACGATTATTTTATGAATTGTGTCGATCATGACATCACATTTTCATTTCAAACTTGCAATTGTTTTCTCTCTTTCTGTACTAATGGAAAATACTTCTTCGTTCACCATTTTTATTGCTTTTTCTCTTTTTATTAGTTTATATTGAATTCAGCGACAAATTAGCAAAAATTGATTTTTCCAAACATTAATGAGTTATAAAATATAGAGTCACTCACCATAAGAGATAACACTCGATGTAAAACGGCTTTCAATAGATTTGTTCACAGATTAGGAGAACTATTAACAATCAAAACTAATTGCGAACACAATATTAGAAAACATGAATTTAATTGTAATTTGATGTCCGGTTATAAAATTCAATTGCTTTTTATGAGAAGCTCTGGTGATCTTTCGATAGCAATATTCAATTCAATATTTATTCAGTTTTTCTATTGATTTCATTTTTGCTTCAATAGATTAGTAATTGTTTTTTGTTCACTAATTTTCTCGTCAATCGTGTCGTAACGATATATTAGGAAAACCTGTCGTTTAGAGAGAAAAAACAAAAACTGAATATAAATTATTTGTCTTCTATTTAGTAATAAAGAGAATTAAAAGAGAAAATTGTTTTAAATATGAGTTAATATTATTTGACAGAAGAGGTGGTAATCTAATGGTTGTGTTACGTCGAGTGCACTACAATATTAGCAATATTTCTGAACATTTCTCTCGACTCAACTCAGAATTAAGATTAATTTGTCAATTGAGAGCACAGCACAACACAATTGCCAACATATGGATTATAGGAATAAATAAATAGCTCGGGAATGAACTGTTCCAATACTAGGCAATGAATAGAGTGACAAATGAAAACAAAATTTCTAACAAATTATAAAATTCTGATTAGACGTGCATTCAATCGCATAATCTATTGTTGCAAATGTCATATCTGTTGAACACTTGCATAGTATCGCCGATGGAATCTATTTTTAAAATCATTTTCTCCACGCTGATTCT
Source organism: Edwardzetes edwardsi (assembly GCA_034693445.1). NCBI lineage: Eukaryota > Metazoa > Arthropoda > Arachnida > Sarcoptiformes > Ceratozetidae > Edwardzetes > Edwardzetes edwardsi. Next base: position 9,876 of record JAQFXL010001280.1, on the reverse strand, counting down.
GCCTCACAGTCAAGACTAATCTCATATCTCTCATAGGGTAGAGATTTCAATAATTGAAGCAATAATTGAAATTCACTACTTTTTTGTATAACGTCTGCAAATTATTGATTATTTTAAGGCGATTGTCAAAAAACATAATTTTTAAAAAAAGAAACTTGTTATTTTCTGGTTAATGTGTTAGATTTTAAGCTTGATGTAAACATCAAAAAAATTGAAAGCTATAATTTATCTAGATGTGATCTATCTTTACAATCATTAAATTATGCGAATGACTGTTTGGTTAATTGACAGCAAAACAGACATATCTGGAAAGCAATTCCAAGTTTTTGATTATTAAGTTTTATTAGTATTAAGTTATTATTAAGTTTTTCGGCAAATTTTGACACAAAACAGAAGAATTATTCTGTTTGAGTGAATACCGAAAAAGTTGTGTCAGAAAACTAAACCCTCTCTTATTGTTCTGTTATTTACTCAAATTGAAGCTAACATTGAAAGAGTATTATATAAAGTAGTCTATTATTAATGATTGGATCCAAGAATCAGATCGCATGTCAAAAGTCAATTGGAAAACACATTACAGAATAAAATTTGTGTATCACTTGGTGTGAGTCGAGTGGACACTACAAACACATTCAAAATGATTTATTGGCTTTTAATGTGAATCAAATGACAATATAATTACAATAAAGCAATAAAAACGTCGGTCTATTGAAATGTGAAGCAAAACAGAGGAACAACTGTTGATAAGAGAGAGTTCAGACAAATAAGCGATCAATAAAACTGATCAAAATATTTTGCACTCCATTTCAGCACAGATTTGCCTTACATTACATTCACCACATTTTTATACCAGAATTCAAAATAACAAAATAATTACTATTAATCAGTAATTAGTGTCAAAAAGTTAACGAATTTTTATTTTTCATTCGGTTATCAAATTCTAATTAATTATCAGAAACTCAGAAAATAGTGTCAAATATTTTTTCCCAAAGAAGGGAACAATTATTTCAGCAATTAATCCAAAGAAGAAAAAGCATTCAAATAAATTCTTACCACAAATTTGGAAACAAACCCAACATTTGAAAATTTAGTCACAAATATCAATGTTTTAACAACTTTTCCAATCGATTGACAGTAAAATATAGTGAAAGTTGTTTGAAAGTGAAATTAATAGTGAATTATAAAAGTTTATATCAGTTGTGAATATGTTTGACACTAAAGGCAATAGACTTTTATAGACATGAGTTGCGGTTCGAAAGCAAATTCTCCGAACATTTACTCTGTTTTACTCTCACTGTTGAAGAATATTGAAATGAATTTAAAGCACAAAACTTATAATTTATTAGCCGAAGGAGTCGTCCATTTTAGACATTAAGGCGCAGAAGTCGTGCCTTCAATACTATCTGAATATCTCTGATGTTATGCTCTACGATGTTTTGTTGAATATTTGTCAGACTTATTATTACATAACTATTTGCTTCAATACTCATACAAATCGTTGAATCAATTTATTTGAGAGAATCAGAGAATACTTTTCTCATTTGACTTATTTTTATGTAATTTCATATTTATTTATATAATGACTAAATTCAAGCATTTTTTCGTAGAATCTAAGCCATCAGAATAAACAGAGTGTAGAAAAATGCATATTCAGTAAAAAGACAAATGACATTGGTCATTTCCACAATTATCAAGTTGAGAATATTTAAATTCTTAAATATATGTAAGTGGGTTTTAACATGATACTTTTGTTGTAAAAATTATTTAAAAATAGATTAGAAAAATAATAATATTAAATTACCTTTCGCTGAATTGGTGTCAAATTAAAAGGAAAGCCTTTTGTGGTGAACGTGTTTTTGAAAAATAAAACTTATTCTTCATTAGATGGGAGGGACTGACAGTAAAACAGTGTTGTATTGCATTCAGTAGTAACCGAGTAGTAATCGATTCCCTAACGATTTCCAAGTTTAAAAAAATCAAATGTTTTTGCAATTCCTATGAAACTCAATGCTTTCAATCAAAACTTAAACGACGTTTCAAACAAATTATTGCATTATTTTTCAGACATCTTATAATTGATATAAGATTTTAATTATTAAACATTCACTCATTGAGTATCGATGTGTTGCAAACTGTTCTGACATCTGGTATCCAAGATATCAAAATAATTTTGAATTGATAATTCCCACAATTTCCAATACAGAATCAAGTTCAACTAACTTGATTAAAGTACATGGAGAAGAGTAATTATGTTAATTTGCAGCAACTTGATTTTATGCTCCATTAATCTAGTTCATCGTCAACCATATAAGTAAAGTGAAGTGAATTTATCTTGGAGTTGACCGCAGTTTGGTTAGCGATCCTTTATTTCTCTTAATTAGAAATTAAGGGAAAAACTGCGAAATTTATTTCTGATTCAATAAATTGCATATAAAAGGCGACAATAGTTAGATATTTTGAGGAAAGTCACAAAATATGAGTTTTATATCAAATGATTGCAATCATTGGACAGGAAATTATCTCAAAAAGAAAAATGAGTACAAATAACAGGAAACCTTTATTCGTGAGACATGTACTGCAATCCAAATATTCTTTCGATTTTGCAAAAGCATTGAAATAATTTGGACAAAACTGCTCTGATGGCGGTTCACACGAATAGTTCTCTAGGAATGATAGATCTACAATATTAACATGCACAGAAAAGTTTGAATGCATAAACATGAATTGCCCGACATTTGGAAATAGTTGTCATTTTCAGTATAAATATAATCAGCGTTTGATATCCGCGATAAATAATTTGAGAGTATGCCCTATGCTCATGGTATATTTTGATTTGAATTCAGATAATTGCAGTTATCTGATAAAATCTGTTTTTCAAAGCTCATGTAGATTTCCGAAAGGAGTGACTGGAAATCCTGAAATGCTTTCATCTCTAAATCATAGGGGTCTGGAATTGTTGTGTTTGTCCCCTAAATAGCTTCACTTTTGCTAACAAACGAGAAATGTTAAACACTTAAGACTTTTAATGTGAAAAGTGAATGAAGTATTGCTGTATTACTGCTTCGAGTGCTGATCGCCTTCGCATTCCTTCAAAATGTTATATAAGACTTATCCTAAAAATACAGCCTTTATTTGTTTGTAATAAAGATTTGCCGATAGATTTGTGCAATCCATGGAATTACGGCTCAATTATCGCAGCCTATGCTTGCAATGAATCAACCATTTGATAAGAAATTTCAAATCTGATTACGAAAGTGCAATATTAGAGTTAGATTGTGCTGGGTAACTTTTGCATTCCATTAGTCGCTCAAAACCTTCAGCTCTCAAATAGCCTCAGGGTTTATAGACTTTAATAACTTTTGATGGCCATATCCCACTTCGCCGAATGGATTAAAAGCCGAATAAATTAAATTATGATCTTTTAAGACTCAACTTACAACTTACAACAAGTCCATTTTCGCAGAAAACATAAATAACAAATTTCATGCTATAAAACATTGATATTATGTTTAATTTATATTTATCTTTCATAAGCATCTTGATTAACTTAACCCAACTAACGCAATCAATACTGTGACTGAATCTAGTGTTACAAACACTAGTAGCTAGTTCATAAAAATTCTACTGAAGATTATCATTAGGATTCGGAGAGATTGGATTCGGCGAAACAGGAATATCCCATTTGGATTCCATATGTATTTACAGTTATACTTATCGTTTAATATATATTTGATTTGAACGATGAGTGAACACAATTTCAATTACTTTTGAATATTGAATCGCAAAATATTGGCGAATATTTGAGTTTTTTTTCTGACAAAACTGTCTTTCATTGACTGATGTTTTAGTAGAGAATAAGGCTTCGGATGTTTGCTATCTTTCGATCAAAATCTAAAGGGAAAGACGTTTTCTGACAAAACAAAAATATTCAATAATAAAAGAGAACATAAAGTCAGACATCTTTTGCATCGAAACTGATTTCCAGATTTTGTTTTTTGCAAGAATTTTGGCAAAACTTCCAAATTGAAAGCAAATTTGGGACAAATCAGTAGAAGTCAATGGACACAAATATTCCACTCAGTCTTCAAGTTTTCAATTCAATTATGGAAGTGAGTGAATGGGAACAGTATTTGTAAAAAGGGTTGTTTTAAGCTGGGTTAATTAATATTAGTTAGATTGATTTATGGATAAAATCTTATTATGCTTTATAAATATTCATAATCTTATTTAAATAATAATATAAGTTTATTCATCATGCAGAACAAATTTAATTATAATCTAGCTTAATATTCTGATTTAAGACGTGCTTTAAAATTTTCCTTGATTTTAAATTTATCCAAAAATTTTCCTGAAATGTTCTTTTTTTTTTTGCTTAAATTGAATTCAATATCAAATGATTTGAATTGAAAATAAGAGACAATATAATGATATTATTATGAAATCGATGTCAAAGTTCATCACGACTTGAATTGAAATTTTCAAATCAGGTTTCCTGAATATACGGCATGTGTTGGGATCAATAAAATTTGAGTCTTTCGATGCGCTTTCCGAATATGAATTCAATTATTCTCTCCATTATATCATTGAATTGTCATTATTTTCGGAATTCAATGACTTTGAAGTAAATCGTTGGATAAATAATACAAAGACTGGATTTTTTCGAAGGGTTTGACTTTGAATTAATGTACAAACTTATAGAATAACTGAATTTGTATTAAGCTATCGGTTAACAAACAATTCATTTCTCATAATAATAATAATAATAATAATGAAGAGTTGAATGTGGGTTCGGCTAAGATTCAAAAACTTTAATTATTGTTATTTTTCTAAAAGGAGACCAAATATTTGATCGTAACTTATAATAAAATGAGTAAAAATATTTTTCTGATGGAGTATAATATAAGGGCAGACATAAGTTGAACACAATTCTGAGAAACAGAGCACACAATTGATATGCAATTCATTCAAATTATAATTTCAGGCTTTGATCACAAATTTGATAGAAAAAAAGTTTTTGAAACTTTTTTAGCTAATATTTTGGTTACCAGAGGTCACAATGGGTCACAATTAGGTTCAATGCATTGTTTATTTTTCTTACGAGTCAAACATTTTACTGAATAACGTTACCCAACTGTGTGTGTGGGGAATGTCATGTCTGAGAGCATATTCAATGTCAAAATAGAGGAAAAATAAAAGTGAAAGTTAAGCCAATTGTTGGGACCTTCAGATCGTCGATAAGTCATACCAGACGTCATTCAGGAGCGGACCGGCTTTTAAGTAACGGGGACTGAACAGCACATAATGTTACTGAATAGCTCTCTGATGACACAAGTCGTGTATTGCGGTTGTTATGCGATGTGTGTCAGCCCTAACACTGGAGATAATCGTCTCGAAGACTGCAGTAGTGTTTGAAACACTTCTCCTTCACTTCACACACTCTTTACTCTACAATATATCCGGTCTTCAGATTACAAATAAAAATCGTAATATAAATAAATAATTAGTGAATAAAAACAATAAGAGATCGGAAAAACACGCTTTCGATTATCGGCCAACAGTTTCAACACATTTGACACCAGATCTTAAGGTAAATAAATATTCAAATTCATTGATAAAACTTTTTGTTTGGTTTCGCTTTTCATTGCGTTTTTCGCATACATTTTGCTTCAAGTGTTTTAGCCGACAAAAAAAACATTTTTAGGAATCCGAGTCATTTGTCTGTAGTGAATGAAAAGAACAAGGTTATAATGAAATAATTGGTCTGTGAATTAAGATTTTGTTAATAGTTTTCTTTGTGAGCGGTTCTGAACAGAAGTTATAATTAAAGTCTAAACTGAAGTAAATTATCATAACTTAAGTATAAGAATATAATTGAATGACTGAAACACTTCTGGGAGTAATTGTCTACAAAACTCGTATTGTATTGAGATTTGAGATAATTGTTGAGCAAAGCATTGATCTTACGGTTGGCTTCTTATAAGTGTTGGCCAATAGTTATGTAATAATAAGTAACGAAATATAATAGAGTTCTGTGCGAAGGGCTGACTGAAAGCCAGTATAACAGAGTTTGGCAGCGATTGCAGACTATTGTATGACTCCTGCGCTTTAGTGTCTAAAATGGACGACTCCTTCGGCTAATAAATCGGCAAAAAAAGGGATTCCTGTCTGCAGAAGCTCAGAGAGCAGGCAATGGATCGCTTGTATCGTATGTGCGCTAACACTCTATTACTGCAATCGAGTCTTATTTGACTCTTTAATAAAAGTCATAATATCTTTCGCGACAAACAATTACTGTTTTATATCAATCGCTGTATTGATATAAAAGCAGTTTTATATTCACAGCTATATTACAGTTATAGTGACACCAATACTAACAAAAAAGAGTTTGAAACTAAAGACCACTTCCAGACTCTATTCAAAGCTTTTATCTAATCGTTTACTCATTCAAAGTCGTGAAACAAATATATATTTGAATCAATTAAGTCTTAGAATTTAATTGATATCTAAGTATATATTGCTATTTATGAGTGTCAGTTGATTGCAAGTGATTTGTTGGTGTCAGTGATGGTGTTGTCTGCAATACCGCACTCTTCGTCACAAATCGACGCTCGACTCAAACTATATCTGATAGAAATGCCGCGAAGAGTGGTCTTCGTCGACGTCGACCGCAATCACGTGTAAGACTAATCCAATTGAATTGAATGCCATTCCTGTGATACTTGCAAATCACTCTCAAAAGCAATTGATGTGTTTATCCCAAACCGATGACTCACTGCCATCACATCTTCCCCTCTCATTGTCCTTTCATTTGAGTCATCGATTTATTTCAACTGTTTTTTTCAGAATATTTTTATTGATATTTTGAATACATATTTGTTTTCATACTTTTATATCGATTTTTATTATTACTCTATATTAGAGTTACTCTCATTTCATATGAAAATTCTGTGTTTTGTTTCTGTAATTCATTACAAAATAACAACATTTTTGTTGAATAATTTTCCAGAAAACTCATGTTTTCCACATTTGTTTCAAACAATCAAAACATGAATTTGTTTTGATTCTAATATTTTTATTTTCCCTCATTTCTTGTAATATGTTTTCCTACTCTTCCACTCTATTTATACAAATATTAATTTAACTTTCATTTCAAAAGCAGTTTTAAAATGCGATATATTTTTCGTGATATTTATTATAGTCTTCATTCCTCTCTATCTTTCACTTAATATTTTGGTTTTAAAATTAGACTCACTTTGAGAGCATTGGAGATGTTTTTAAGCGTTTAAAGCAAGAAAAATATGTCTAAAATATGTGTTCTCTCCGTAGCTCTTCATTGCCTGAGTGACAGATATGTTATAAAAATAGTCATCATTTTAGTCTGGAATCAGTGTAAACACAATTTAATCCTTTACTTGAGATTATTTCTTCTGAAAAATCCATTTTATTAGCCGAAAAATGTGGTTAAGATTTATTATTGTATTCAGAATACAGTGATGTGCAGAGCTGTGACATTGAAATACACTTCCTATTGCTCGAAATACCTTGCTCTAATCGTCGAGTCAGCTCATCCTTGAAAAATCAATCTGTATTATGAAATCCTTGTGACTTGAGATTGAATTTTCTCTTATCGGTTGACTTTTTCATTAAAAGTATTGCTTTTTCAAAAAACTTGATGTAATGTAATGTTTGTCATATATTTTCTGCGATTATTTTCTCACTTTTTTTTATTGATTTAAGAGAAAAATGATTTTTTGCGATATATTTGAGATCAGAGTCTTATAATCTTTTAGTGATTTATCTGAAAACCTTTTTTCTGTATTTTCCGATTTATAAAAGCTATAAAAACGCAAAGATTTTAATTATGTCATAAATACAAACGTCAAATTTGTGACAATCAGTACTACTACGGTAGCAGTGAATGTCAGGTGTGTTCACCACTTCTAACCTGAAAATATCTGCACAAACAATTCAACGAAAGGCAACAAACAAAACAATCGCATTGAATGCGAACACAACTAAACTCCTAAATATTATTCACATAATTGTCTGCAATGTTATTATTATATTCAGTCCTCTCGACTGACAAATGCACGCAAACTGAGAGACAATGTATACCGACTTCACCGTACGAATAGTCATTAAGCAGTGATTGCCAAATGCATGTCAGCCCAGAATCTTCAAGTTATGATTAATTTTCTTGGGTTTCATTAAATATAAAATACTTTCACCCATTAAAACGTTACCCAGACTTTAGTTTGAGATCTTTTCGAAGAGAACTAACTGTCCATTAGTTAATAAAATGAGCAAAAATGAAACCTCAGAGCAAAAAGCATTGCGATACTCCCCCCCTCTGCCCGTCCAGTGTTGAGCCCAAACATCACTAGCATTATTCAAATCGAGGATTGCATAAACGGGAAGTATTTGTGCAGTTTTTGTCAATCATGGCTTTCATCTAATTATTTGTTAATAACAGTTAATATCGGAATTTCTATTGCCTTCGAAATCGAGCTAACATTTGAAGGTCACAACAGTTTCTGCTAAAACCGATTGCGTTGAAACTGATTTAGAGTTTTGTTTTTCATTTCACTATTTATTTGCTATCTATGGAAATGTTTAGATTTTGAACAGTGATATCGGAGGTACTGATTGTCACAACTGATTATATAAAACCTTTTAAACAATTCTATTCATTACGAAATCCTTTCTCCTATTCAACTAACAAATGTTGATTATATAAACAGCAAATTTTCCATTATATTTATTAGCCCCATGCTACTATTGCTAGTTTTCAAAAATTATTTTCTCACGGAATCGTCAGTCGTTTTGTTGTTTTTTCATTTCAAAAACTTTCACATAATTATAAACTATTGAAAATTTTGTTTATAGCCGACTATAATCTCAAAATTAACGCCAATTAATTGAATCGTCTTCTCAGTCCTTTTATATAAATAATTTGCTTCAATAAAAAGACCTGTCTTGTCGTTTGACATTAATTGCATCTTTATCATTCAATGCAATTCTTATCTAAAATCATATTTTATTTGCTATCAAAGCTTTGGCTTTGAAGACAATTATTTATTCTCTTTTTATAGATTCAATTGAATAAGTTTTTAATGAGTTTTGTGGACAACAACTCTATTAAGCCCTGAATCGAATCTTTGAAGTTTTTCGGAGAATTTCATTTTGCAATCTATTATCTCTTAAGAAGATAATGAATGACTTCCTCTGTGGCTAATAATAAGTTACTTAAAAAGAATTTTACACAATATTATCGGCAAATATTAGCGCCAATAGTTTACAGCAAACAACAAAAAATCTAAAAAATTTAAACTTTTATTTATAAAATCAATTTAAAGTTGAGTTTTATGTAAATTAAGGGATTGAGTTGAATAACAAGTCGTATCCAATTATTTGATGAGACGTTCCTCACATTTGAATGTAAATTTTAAAATCTTTTTTCTTCGCATTCCTTTTGATAGTCTAATCGTGAAGTCATTCGTTTTAGACTTCGTGAAAGTCTTGACTTCAAAATTAATGCTTCCAATGCATGAAAATTGATTGTAAACAAGTGTTGCTTTCATACCTTGAATGTTTTTCTTAATTCTGTTATCCTCTGCTTTTTCTACTGAATTGTTCGCTGAGTTTTGAATATCAAAATTATAAGATTATAAAAGCATTGTTCAGTTTCCTGATTATTCTCAATGTCATCTCAATAGTGGTCGAAACGAATAGTTTTTTCTACTTATGATCTGAACCGAGAAGTTTGTGCCAAAAAATTTGATATAAGTTGCGAAACAGTTTTTTTTATGTCTGGTTTCTCTCTCCTGTAATCCTATTATTTGTTTCGTCTCATAATTATTTCATAAGTGATGACAT
>JAQFXL010001279.1:0-12862 GCA_034693445.1 Edwardzetes edwardsi | reverse complement strand
AAATGAAACCATTTTCAGCCTTAATCGGAATTTGCCGCTAAATTTAGATACAATTGTCAAAAGTTGCATTTAAACCATTTTGCTCAGAATGAAAAGTGACCGACTCGGGGGTGGGATTTGATGAACTCTGACTTTCAACTCTATTTTAACTCTATTGTGAAGCATAGAGTTTGAAATATTATTCGGAATAATTTATTTCAAATGTAGACAGAGTCAGGTCTATGTCCTATGTCCTTGACACTTGACACATGCACATACATTTATATTAAATATATTTTATTTTTATATAATAGTAATACAAAGCTTATCACACATTTGATTGACCATGATAACTAGTAATTGAAATCAATAGATGTAATTTCCTATTGAAATAAGTGAATGAATCTTTGCTATTAAAATTTTGGTCAAATTTTTTCAAAAATTAAACCAATATGATTCTTTCTTAATTTGAATAGAACAAGCTTCTAACGGCTCTACAAGTAAAGAAGTTTATTTTTTGATTCTTATTATTTTGATAAGTATAATTTTTCAATCGTGTCATGTTAATTTTTATATGAATTTTCCGTTAAGATTTTCAAATGTTTTTCACTTTATTTTATCGAATTCCTTCTCATCATAGGTTGGGTTATATATCGAATAAAATACTTGAATTTCATTTGTCTTCACAAATATTATTTGAATAAATTATAGATTCAGTATTTGAGTAATTTTGATAGTATTTTTATCAGTGGCGCGCAAGGGGTTGCATAGATCAAATACTCCGAAAATTTGAGTTGGAACTGACTCTTCTATAGATTACCGTGGGTGCCCCAAGTATCCGGCATTTTCACAAAACTTGATTTAAATTAAACTCAATTTTAGCGATTTTAGTGTTATTTTTTGACTACCATATTGGAAAATGACATATTTCATCCTTCTCTATACCCCTTCCTGAGATTGCTTGACTAGACCTTTTTCTCTTGTCGAGGACTTTGTGTACCCAATTTTTTATGAACATTGTTTTTATTTAATAAGCATGGTATTTTACATGGAATAAAAACGAGTATTTTCATAATATAAATGTAACGAAAGTTCTTCCCATTCAATGGAAATCAATAGTAAGTGAAAGCAATTGAATGTCTTTATCCATGTTTGGCCACTCTTTTCGCGAATAGACGCCTCCCTATTGGTATTGTGATTATTATCATTTCTCCTCCCTTTGAGTTGTTGTGAAGAAAGCGGACCCGATCTTCACTGCAGTATGTTTTTTGATGCTCATCGACGGTCCGTTAAACCAGGAATTAGGAAAGTGAACCGCTTCTACTCTAATGTATGCTTCGTTAGGCCTGTTGTCGCGTAACTGTGCTCTGAGTTGACGATAAATTGGTTTATGCTAATGCCATTTGAAAATTGCTGTGAGCTCTGAACGCTTTCCTATTCTGTAAATTTTATGCAGTAATATGTCTGCACTCATGAGACCAAACCATCGTTTGATACAACAGATTATAAATCAAGACAGCAATGGATGCGGTTTTCATATCCGATTCAATGCATACTTTCTAACAATTTTTGAATATTTCTTAAGATTTATGCAGATTCTGTTCACCATATTCTCACTATTCTTCATAGAACTACACGTTTTTAGTCAAGGTATCCCTTCCTATGAAATATTCAATTTTTATAAACAATTTTCGTTGACTTCTTCATTGATATACTGAAAAATATTCACAAATAACTCACTTCAGACCAAATTCAATCAATTTTTCAGACATTTCAATAAAAATTCTGACACAACTTTAAAATTTGACTAGATTATTCAATTGAACTTCTGTGTCCATTAAATATCACGTAAAGAGTTAAATCAAATCATTTATTACCAAAAACGAAAATTTTAAAGCATTTCATAATTTATTATAAATTACTTTACTTTACTCATAATTTGATTAGTTTTCAAAAATTTCCAATGAATTGAATCTATCAAAAAATGGTAGAAATCAATGATTGCTAATAAAATTAGTGAATTTTAAAGCCATTGGATTAACTGAAGAGTGTTTTGATTTTTGAGTTGCTTTTTATTGATTAAATGTTGATTTGAGTCAATGATTGTCTCTGTTTTACGAATTATTAGTTTCGGACATTCCTTTTGTTAACTGTTTTATAAGAAAATAAAAAGATTTGATCGAAAGAGCAATAATGGATTTTTGGCTGCAATTCGTCCGATGGGAAACATCTCATCACAATTGTTAACTGAAATGGCAGTGCATTTATGATATTTGAGTTAAGCGATGCACTGTATGGCTGATCATCGCTAACATATAGAAAGAGCTGAATCCGTGACTAGAATTTGATCAATACATTAGAGGCAATCACATATTCTGTTGCAAGAAAGCAAACTCTTTCTAAGTTAAGCCCATATTAAGGCTCAGTTAGTCGGCATCAGTCGTATTACTGTTCTATTTTCTAACAGCACTACATTAGCCGTACATTTCACCGATTGATGCATTGCTTCTCGTTTTGCGCTCAACAGACCATACAATTGTCTTTACTCCCATCGGCTATAGACGTAATTCCTACCATTGCCTCAAATGTGCACAACATTGCCAGTGCTGACTGACTTAGCACAACATATTTAATGTAATTTTCTAATTGCCTCATACAAGACATCGATGATTGTGATGATTGTGAAACCGGTGGCGCAAACACTAACTCACATTTGGGAGTTCAGCTCCAGGGATGACACAATGGGGCCAACAAACGAAGGGTAATCAGGACTAGTGATAGTTACGCTCAGGCTTAGCCACTCACTTGTATTATAGCTCATCACAAGATATGCTCTCATCTCTACATCTCTGCCGATTCCTGTTTGTGTTACCCCAACAAATCCACTTTCAATTCATCGATCTTCACTGTTGAAGGGGAGGGCATATCACCCACCAAGAGGGAGATGAGAGAGAGAGAGAGAGAGAGAGAGAGAGAGAGAGAGAGAGAGCAAACAAAAGAGGAGCAAAACTGCAAACCAAACGGCACTTAATTAAATCTAAGCGAGAGTTTGGTATTGGCCTCCAATCGCTTCGATGCTTATCTGCTGTAAATAGTTTAGTGTATATATGAATAGCATTAATAAATATAACGTATTATAAGATTGGGTTCATTTTGTTAGTACAGACATGTAATTAACATTATTCCCGTTTTGTGTCACTAAAATTCAACGTTAATTTAGAGATCGGATGGAAAGGCATCCAATGTTGCGTTCAAATGGCAAACGAGAATTTCATGAGGCGTTAAATTCGACGGCTTTTCAAATTGAATTTATGTTACAAATTATGCTCTTTTATAGACTTTATTTAACAAATTAAATGAATTTTCATTTTCGTTGAAATTACAAAAAGTATTACACAAATTAGAATAAGTTATTTGTAGCACAAATTATGATGAGTCGAGGTAACGGCAAAATTACATATACTTTGTTGAGTCGATAGCAAAAGACATGCATAGCTATCAAATCGAGTGATGCCTTTCCTATTCTTAACTCTAGTCCTAATTGTATGCAAATGAGATCTCAGCGGTGCTATAAAGCGTTTATCGCTTCAATTTGTCAGCTTTTCTGTCGATTATAAGCATCTCATTAATCGTCTCAATGTATATGATTTTCTGAATAACTTCAATATAGCGTCTAATTAAAGAGCGCTCCACTAATCTCCTTAAATGTGAACACAATCGCCAATTATGTCAAAACTGATGCTTTGTTTGCGATTCTCCTTTCCATCACTTCTTCTAATTCTCTTCATGTGAATCACTCTTGTCTTTCATCCAAAGTCACAAACTTTCATATCAGAGACTATAACAGTACTAAATTCGCACAGAATCTGATGTTTCCAATTCTCTCATAAGTTTATTCGAGTGATTAAAAGATGGATTTTTTAAATCAAACACTAAAACAGTTTACAATTTGGTTGAATGAAAATTATGTTAAATATTACTCAGAATGTGATTGAATTGTTTGTGAAAATATATTTTTTGCTCATTTTGTTAAATAAAACAAATTCAAAAGTTATTGGAAATAAAAAAAAGTGAGCATTGATTTGATTGAAATCAGTTTGGTATGAGCTCAGGTCAATTAGTCGTCAGAGTACTGCTCAGCTTTAATAGCAATACAAATATATTGCGGAAATTTTTTTGTCAAACTTTCAATTGTATTGCGAGCAACGAATCGATCAAATATTGCAAAATAAATTGGTTTCGCTCGAAGGCATACCATTTAATGGTTGGAATGCCATCGAAATCAGCGAACAGTAGAGACAGAGGAGAAACAGTACAAACACTGGCCGACAGTTATTAGATTAAGTCAACAAAATGCCATTAAATTCGAGAATATTGTTCGTGTTTTTCAAAATTTATATATAGTATAGAATTCATATAATATTTACAGAAAACTTATAGTTTACCAAAGATTGAGATATTATCGAACGTAAAGTCATTACTCATTAGTTATAATACATTTGAAGTAAAGTCTGACAATAATATAACAGACAATCAATTTTCAGCTCACATAAGGCCTGTAAAAGGTTTCGGTTACCACCGGATGACTGTTCGAAGATGTCATTGAATAAGAGTTTTTTATTGAATTTTTTGCACTTCTGGCGCATTCGGCCAAATGTCGGGTCCCATCTGATGTCCAACTGGACACTGGAAGACCTGCAGTGGATGTGGGGGCTGGAGATGTTGAAGCTCCTATACTCAAGTCACTGATTGCTATCTTCGAAGATTTTGATGACTGTTCAGTGCCTGAAGTGCTGAATGAAATTTGTATTTTTGATGATTTATCCGAAACGCAATCAATGATAGAATTACTTGATTTCTGGTCTGAATGTCCGGCCACTGACAGGTTATTAGGTTTGTGGTCATTAGAATTGGAGTCAGTCTTGTGTTTGGACTCCTGTTGCGCTTTTTTGCTGCGCTTCCATTTCATACGACGGTTTTGAAACCAAATTTTTACCTAAAAATCAAATTGTTTTCAATTACTAATAGATTGTGTTTTCGTTGAGTGAAAGCAATCAAAACAAATGAATATCGAAAGTAAATAACAAATCAAACTATTGATAAGTTTAGATGACATGAATTAAGAAGATTAAGATAATAACTGCTGTTTTCCTGAAAATCAATTAGTAATATATATATATTGGTAGCAAATTCTTGAGCAAAATTAACACATCAAGTCTTAACCACTTCTCAATGAAAGCTTCAAATCGATAAATAATAATCAAATGCTTAAACTTGTGATAAGTCTATGCGATAAAAGTTATTCACAATTCACTGAATTGAGTGGAAATTATTCTCTAAATATATTAAATTCAAAGAACAAAGTCTATCCGTATATCTATTGAAACCTTTTCCTTATGATCGCACAAACAATAACTTATTTCATTGAAAACAATTGATTTGAAGAACCAGTTATGAATACACGCAATGGAAACGGTATTCTTGGTTGTGCTCTTTGTCAAATAAAATGATGAATTGAATTGCAAAAATGGTCAAAATTGTCTTTCAGCACGAATTATGGTCTCTTGATTGGAGTTATAAACAAAATAAATATTTGTTTTCAGTATCTTTAATAACACAAACGAACTGATAATCAATTATTCAATGATTAGATGACAATAATTTGTTTGACTTCTAACAGAGAGTATAGAAGAGTCTAATTTTCTTTAAAGAAATCAATTGATATTCATTTGGGATCTGATC
This sequence comes from Edwardzetes edwardsi, assembly GCA_034693445.1. Taxonomy (NCBI): domain Eukaryota; kingdom Metazoa; phylum Arthropoda; class Arachnida; order Sarcoptiformes; family Ceratozetidae; genus Edwardzetes; species Edwardzetes edwardsi. The sequence goes on along the minus strand of JAQFXL010001279.1, from coordinate 7,141 downwards.
TAATATTTTAAGACAAATCAAAATAAATTGAAGTTTAAATTCGATTTACAATTAATTCTATGCTTTTAAATATTGTTTGAATTACTCATAACTAATAAATAATCGAAAGGAAGACATGTGAGGAAAGAGTGAGTCATTTAGATAGTAATGCAAAGTAAACAGAACAGCATATATGCAATGTATACAAACAGATCAGTTAATTATAATTATAACAAATTTAGGAGTTTTGATATTTAATAATATATTGAAAAAGTGGTCCATTGAAGGCATTTAGACTTAATTAATGTTTGCCATCAATATATAGAGAGAATGGTTTGTATTGTCTTTGCTCTCCATTACAGGCTTGGGATTAATGGATGTTTTGCATCGCTATTAGCCATTAAGCCTGAGCTGACGGAAGATGCAAATTACTGACAGGAAATTATTCTAATTAAGAGCTGATCGTTCGCCAAATGATGGCATCGTTTTATTGTTTGCTTTGGAGTTCGCTTTAATTCTCATTGTTTGCTGTCAACACAACAGCCTTTCCCTATGAACTCGTCGTCTTTCATCCCTCCCTTTTCTATTCTGTGCTTTAATTCTGTTCATTAACGCGATTCTAATCTAATTTATTCTCATTTAATTGTTTCTGTCTCTCATGACATTCCGATATCGGAATAACTAATTAACTAATTTGTAGATTCATTTCAATTGATTAACGAATAAAACTTATTTATGATTTTCAAACCACTCAACAGAAACCCATTTTCTCTTAAATCTGATTTATTAATACATTAATTGACTTTTTCTCAAATCAATATAATTTAAAAATAAATGATTTTAATAAAACCAAAACATAGATAATATCCCTGATCTTTACCATTGGTTTTCAATTTTCACACAAAATTATAATTTCAAAAATTACTTTAAAAATCGATTTGAAATGAATAAAATGAACGAATGAATTAAAAATTTGTTTTTAATTTTATTCCATTTCTATAGCATATGTATATGATAATTGTCCTGTCTAATTTGAAAAAAACAAATTTATTTTTTTTACAACCACTATTATGATCAAAATTATGCACAAAATGCAAAAATTGCTTGAGCAATGAGTAATGAGCTGAGTAAGTGTGGTTTGCATAGCTAAATTCAGCAAAAAAAACTATCCTACTAAGATTTTGACTAAAAAAATTGTGAAAAACCACCCTTGATCTCTTCTCTGAAATGTAGAAGTTTCTAGAACCTGTTAAGAATAAGTGAGAAAAGGTTACCTGTGTTTCGGTGAGCATGAGATTAGTTGCGACTTCGAATCGTTTTGGTCGCGACAAATACTTATTCATTCGGAACTGATTCTCTAATTCCAAAAGTTGTTGACTCGTAAATGCAGTCCTCGGACGCCTTGTTTTGCCGATGACGGCCGCCTGTGCCTGACCTATAAGATGGTCTGCTGTTAATTAACATTTTATGAAATGATTAATATTTGTCAGAGTAAACAGTGAAATGTTGAGCACATCATAAAGTAATCAAATTGTGAATAATGTTATGAATTAAATGAAATGAAATGTAATGCAAATCGAGTTAACGCTAACGGCTATGCTTTCGACTCAATTTGTTTGCAATGAATTTTACCAAATAATCAATGAAATAGTGAATCCAATGCAAGATTAAGAGTAACTGGATTTGGTTGTCAACAAAATAAACAAGAATTTCAAATTAATTTCATTTCTAATAAGATTGAATGCAAATGATTGAAATTTCGATGAATTTTCAAATTGAATTAAACGAGAAATTACTGAACGCTTTGATTATTATTAAGCTTTGAGTGAAATCCAAAGTATTGAACGAATGAGCGTATAATGTATTTGCTTTGTGTTGTCTAATAGTTGTGCCCGTGCTGTGCCATTCAATAGTGTTAAGTGAAATCTTGGTCATCAGCTCAACCATCTGTCATCGATATACCACTTATTCACTTACAGTGTGACTCTCCCGCACACCCACTATATATACAGAATCAAAGCCTCATGAATTGCTAATGTCATCTCTGCGATTAGAGTGAGAGCACCCGTCATACCATCCAAACCACTGCTTCAGCAGAGCATCAAAACCATTAAATGATAGCTTATTTCTAGTGTCGCTGTTTTGCTCCGACAGAAATTATCTCAGTTTTAAAACACGAACATTAATAGTATTACAGGCATTACCGGCACTACTTGTATGAGCGGTTCAGAGACAGACTCACAGCCAATATTGCGTTAACTAATAATTTGATTGCATATTAGCATAAATGATGAAACATATTATGGATTAATTTTGAAATGTTTTCTGACATAAGTTGCGAATAAAACCAAAAACTTTTGACTAATATATGTCTGAATATAAATTGTCTGAAAATTTGTTGTATGAGTGCCTCAACTCAATGAAAATTGACTTTCATTTATTGATTTCTTTAAATTGATAAAAACTGGAATAATTTGTGACGAATATAACTAAAAGAGGCCATAAAATGTTGGGGACATTGAAAGTTTTGATGGTTTGCTAGTGTTGTCAACACTATAATCGCTGGCAATAAATCGATTTTGCAATTAAGTTACAAAATTAATAATGATTTTTGCATTTTTCATCAGTTTTGAAAAAAAAGAATATATAGTAATGATTGCGTCTGTCGTCCTTTCCTACCATTGTTGTAAAAGTTTCAAATTCTCTTAAAACTGAAATTAATGCCATTGATGTTAATTAATAGCTGGTTTGAATTATATTCACTTAAATTTTCAAATAAACAAATGGAAAGAACTTTTCAATACTCAAAATTGTCAAGCAAATTTCAATGCAATCGATTGAGAATTGTGCTTAATTTTTTGGACAAAAACGGTAAATTGATTTTGAATAGAAATGGTGGCGAAGTATTTACTTATTTGTGAGCAAAGCCTTTAGGGTTTGAGTGATTACAGAATAGTATGAAAGAAGTGAAATCGCATTACAGCTTATTATTCAAAGGCAACCAAATAAAGGCATATTATATACAATAATAGTTAAGGCAGTGGAAGATAGCCAGTAATATATTGGGGCGCAGATGGCGAGCGCCGCTCTCCCTAAGTAAACAATCGGCTGATTAGTAAAAGTGTACCATTTCTTGTCCGCTGCCGATGACAGTCATTGCAGTGAAGCGCCTCATGTTTTCTATTGCTATCTATTAGAACATTGAATATTAGTTTTTATCTCAAACCCAGAGTTAGGCTAAGAATTAGGATATGAGTTGATGTCAGAGCACATCATCTTTGAAATGTGATGACAGTTATTGAAACATCTTTGACGCTATTCTCGAGGGAGTCATTCACGGAAATTGAAGTCAAAACTTTTCATACAAATAGGTTTGTGATGGAAGCGCACAAATGGCTCTATTAATACAACTCATCTATAACTTCAACCGTAAGTGAAAAATGCTTTACTCAGTGTTGAGCTCTAAATAAAATAGCTTTCATTGAGTGCTGATTGCAATGATTAGTTTTGGACCCAATCTAACCGATATTAGGTTAATAGTGCCCACAACACACAGTCCATATCTTGAGCGTTGCATCAAGTGGTGAACATTTATTGAATTAAGTCAAGCAATTGGACGCTCTGTTCACTTATCTGAAAAGCAATGCATTATTTTTTAGTGACTCCAAAGAAGTGCAAATTGTTTATTGCACTCATATATCAAAATACAACTTAAATCCAAAGTATCGCTAATTTTGATTGACCGCAGAGTAAACACAAGCGATAAAGAGTGGAATTAGCAAACCATAAATTAAAGGCTATGCCTTCACATAGCTTTGCATAAAAATATAGACCGAAACACAATTGAATGACTGCTTAAAAAGAAAATCATTTAAGGAATCGATTGGTTATGATGTGATCGCAAACATGTTTAACATTTGATAAGATATCTGAAGTAAAACAAATGAATATAAGAGAAAGCAATCAGAAAACCATAAAATTTTGCCATAAATTCAAATTCAAGTCAAGCCCTCAAATTCTGAGTCAACTTTCAAACATTTACCAAAACTATAGTCAATAATATAATCATTATTTACGACTTACCCGAAGACCGATGATAAAGGAGTCCGGCGCGGGCTAACCAATCAATAGGTAGACCTGAACTTCCAGGATGACCTTTGATATCATGAAATGGTGAGTGAAAAGCGCTGCTATGTATCAGAGGAATGCCTGAAGAGGGCCCATTTGGTCCGTTACCCATGTTATGCTGGCCATGAGTTTGGGCGTACATCGCAGCATATAATGGATGAGTTGAAGGATTGCCTGATGAGAACAGTGAAGACATTGCTGATGTGTTGTTATGATGAGGATGAGGACCTCCACCTAATGATGAACATAACTGAAGATTTGCCGATCGAGGAGACCACAGTGGAGATGTCCTCAGTTCAAGGCCTCGCATATGTTCGTTATCAGCGGGAGTTCCCCGCGAACCGCTATGTATTGCACTATTGATCAGTGGTGGACTCGACAAAGGAGTCGAGGAAGAGCGCGCGTCATCCGGACTCATTGGTGGTGAACCTCTGGAGCTCGAACTCAATGAAGTAGTCGATGGCGGACTCTTAAGTATATGGTCTTCTCGAGCCAAAAGGGCATCGATACAAAAACTTGAGGCCGAAGACTTTCCAGTCGTCATATTTGTCGGCGACAATGTCTCTGAACCGGAGGCAGAAGTGCTGTTTGCGATCCGACTCGAAGGCGATAACATTATGAATGAAACAACACTTTAATTGATTTTTGAATTTGTTTTCTCAGATTCTATTGAAAACTGCAATAACTTTCTATAAGAGACACGATTTTAGAGAGTATCCAAACAATTGTATTTTAATCGCATCACTGATAGAGCAATGCCTCCGATTGGATGAGTGAAACTCCGCCCCCGATTCACAGATTGTACTCATAATATGCGCTAAACGGGGTTGAAATCGGTTTTAGTCAGTCCTCCTTCGAATCAATTAGGTTTCGGCCCTAAATCCCGATTATGTGTTGACAGAACCAAATTGCTATTCCTTGTGAAGTGAGCTTCGATTTGACTCTTGTCTGTTGTCTGCACACAAACTAATAACTTCTTGCTTAGTATCAGATCAACACAAGTAGAAAATCTATTTTCGCTATCATTAGTAGCGCTGGTAGTTCTTCACAAACCAATGCTTGCATACTATAGAAGACATTTGGCCGCAACTAATGTCTCAAGACTTAAGTAATAATTGTTTTTCTTTATAAGTTTATTCAAATTTCTTATTAAACGCAAAACAAAATTATCATAAAAGTTGTCACAACTTTCTATCAATTATTTTAAGTTTGTTGTCATTATTAGTATTAATCAAATATTTTATCAATGAATACAAAAATAATTAATTAATTTGAATCGAAGTCTTATTTTATGCAAAATTTGTCTTCGATTTAATTAATGACTCCTTTATTAGTTTGAAACTTAATCATCATTTGCAGGAACAATTTTAGCATTTATTTGTCAAAAAAGATGGTTTGCAGTGATGATGAGTCCCTTCTCTAGAACTCTCATTTATGTGCCCCAAAAGCACTTTTAATTTTTCCTTATGTTTTCTGTATTACTGTATATTAGAAATAATTATAAATCATATGAAAAATTGAAATAATAATTAGAAATAGTCTACCAAATAATGATAATTCAGTCATATTAAAGTAATCAAGGTGATGCAAATTTTAGTAGAGGAACTTTTAGCGCTGACTCGCTTCTACATGTATGCGTTGCACATCTCTGTATTGAGGGCTTTAAATGATTAAAGTTTATAATTATAGCGACGATAAGACGAACTTAATTAATGATTAGCCGTTGAATTCGTATTTATGTTTAGAAAAGATTTCAAACAAAATATTCAGACGAGAAAACAAAACATTGAGTTATGAATACACTGATTGAATGGTTGGTCGCCAGTGATTATAAATTATTCATATAATATATAGCGATATCTAATTAACTGTTTTTTGGTTGAAGTGTCGATTATGATAACAATTTATTATATTATTTATTTCATAGTAAAGTGTCTTTTATTTCTTCATCAGTTTATTAGTGAAATCATAGGAACTAATGATAGCATTAGAATCGATCGCTAATTAAATTTAATCGCAAACAAAACAATCGATTTCTCCTTCAAATCAAGTGTTTGTAAAATATTGAATCCGTTATTAATTCAATTCAAGCAAATATTCAGAATATCTGGCGATAAGAATTAGATTATGTTATGGCATAACTCAAAATCCACATAATCTTTAATTTTGATCATCAAATTCCCATTGATTTCTACTCACTTTACCATGGTACTCTCAATAAGGTTAGGTCAATCTCAATACACTTTTGATCGAGCTCATTTCCTATCAAATGTAATGATGTACTTTTTGAATCATTAGACATCAATTCTAACAAAAACAGTAATATCATTTCGTGACAATTGAAAACTTATCAAGTAGATTTATGAGATTATAGCTTATATCACATTGATTCACTAACTCCTTTATCAATTGCAGAACAAATCTTACCTTTTTTATATTTTTGAGCCAAAATCAAAACAATTACAGAACATTAGAAATTTTCCTATTAATTAATGGAATGAACTAGATTTATTTTCAATTGATTCATATTTTCTGAAAACCCTTTTTAGTTGAATAGGCGATAAGACTACACTAAGTGATAAACTATTAGGTTATTTTATAAATTTTTAGCCTAGGTCACTTCCTGGGAATTTCTCAAAAATTTTAATTGATCGAATTATAAGTACATATTGAAGAGTCTCAATGCTCAAGTTCAAATTTTATTCTAATTGCTTGGCTGTCAATAAAAAATCTGAGGTCTGTTGAAAAAGTGACATTCAAGCCTATAAAACTATTCATGATGAGATTCACAAGATGATTTCAAAATTTTTGCATGAAGAATTGACCCTTCAATCATTGACTAGGAGAAATCGATTTGATCTTTATTGATTATGAAAATATTTCAAAAAATCTAAAATTACAATTTTCCTGCTAAATTTTCAAAATTTTTTAAAAATAGATTAACAATGTTATTTTTCAATTTCGATAAATTAATAATATAATATTAAGCGTGATTATAAAGTCAATGCACAAAGATGTTAAAATTTCAAACTTT
>JAQFXL010001278.1:0-12864 GCA_034693445.1 Edwardzetes edwardsi | reverse complement strand
CAGTGAATTATTCTGCAAACAAATCCTACAAAACATTGAATTCATTGATTATATCGTATTCTAAACACAATAAACATTTATATTATACCAGACTTTTAACAAAACTGAAGGTAAGCCATATCTGCATAAGTCTCAAAAAACTCATTTTTTTCAAATATCAACAAGGTGCAAAACATGATCGAGAGAGTGGCCGAGAAAAGAGCTGGGTTTTCGTGTTGGAAATTATTCACTATTAATTACTTCAGAGTTTATGAAGTACCTAGGCTTGAAATATGAAATAATCCATTCATTCACCTTATTATTGTCTTTCAGATTCTGAGTTTACTTTCAATGCTTTTCCTGAAAATTGTCGAAATGAACGCAAAACAACAAAAATAAATTCATCCAGCAAATTGAGTTCAATTCAAATATATTCAATAATTTTTCATCAAGACAATGTAATTTGACAATTGATATTAAAATTTTCGAACCATTTTTATCATCAAAGTTAATTTTATTGTCAATTAAATTAATTTATCGATTGTATAACAAAATAGTTATAATAATTATAATTCATTTCAATTAAGAACATGTCTTAAAGTTGACATTATTTATAATCAATTCAAATCACATATCAATTGAATGGCTTTTCTCCTGAATTTAGGAATTTGTTAACTTATGAGATGTAGTTTTGAATTCACATTTAGGTCAAAAAAATCTCTTCTTTGAGGATTTATTAACAATTAAAAGACAGCCAACAGATGATTATTATATTGGATAGGTAATTATTTGTCTAGATAATATACTCGATCAAATCTAGTTACCATGCAATCAATTTTGTGAAATTTGATTAAGAATTCAATATTTTTTGAAAATACTATAAAATTAAAAACAAGAAAATAAATAAAACTATTAAGGTTGATTCCATAACAATAATGGGCAATTATTTCTATTTCGTTGAATATTAAGTAGAAATCAATAAGAAATAAATAAAACTAATGAGCTTGAACAATCAATTATATGAACATCGATATAATGATGTTTTTGAGTTAAAAAAAATTATTTATTGTTTGTTGTCTTGAATTGCAGTTCATTTGATATTTTGCTGAAATAAGATTTGAATTATTTTCTATATTTGGCAAAAATTTTAAAAGATTTTACTACTAATTATTTAAGATGTTATGAAGATCTAAAATGGTATCTAGATTAATCATTTTGATTCTGTTATCAATGACATATTTCTCTTTCAAATTCTGAGTTTTCTTTCATTACCTTTACTGAAGATTATCGAAATGAACGGAAAACAATAGAAATTTTTATTGAAATTTAGATTACATTTGTATCTTTGCTAGATGATTATAATAATTCCTGAACATGTATAATGGAAAGTTTATTATGATTTTATGACAATTATCAAGGCTGTTTCAAAGTGATATGCAATTGTTCCACAATTTTATTTGATTCCCTTTTATTAACTTAAGTAAACAAATTTATAATATACATATTCGGTTGTTAAAAACCAACTGGGTGATTTTTCCAAATCTGAACAGTAGAATGAAGTGTTTGAATATATCTGTCGAAGAGTTCAGACATCCTATTGAATGGATCGAAAAATAAGTGAAAAACTTAAGAAATTCATTTCCAATTCATACCCTCTTTAGCGAAGAAAGTCTATAGTAGTGATCTATGCGGAAAAAAAAATGAGTAAGGCATATTGTGAGGAATGAGGCAGATAATAATAATAATAAGAATCAATAATTAAAATTAATTTTTCGCACAATTTAATTGAATTTTTCAATCATTTTAATCATTGACCTTTCTTCAAAATACGTTCGTTTGTGATCAATTAAATATGATTTTTTATTCAATGTTTCCTTGCATTCAATGATACCTTGAAAAAATTGTTTTTTCAAATGAATAGTTAAGATAATGAAGATTTTCTAATCAAATATCATTCACATCGACACAAAAGCATACATTTGGGAGAAAAGCCAGTCCTAACAAAAAGAGTAATAATGAACTCGAATGTCGAAACTACAGTTGAATGAGCAAGCAAAATACAATATTGTAACGAATCCATCACTAGGATCGATACTACAGTCGGCTCGCCAGAGCCTAAACTTTTTGCTTTGGCAATATAGGTAGCGGGCATGAAAGGGCGTTAATAATTGCCTTTACTTTACATAAGATTACTTAAAAATATAAAAAAAATATATAATATAAGTGTTAAAACAAGTGTTCAGTTAAAGAGTAATTCTTTGTCTGACTAAAATGTAATAAAAGTTTAGTACTTATGATATAAGAAAACGTTTACTGCAGTGATATCATATTCTACCGTTATCTCTCTCTTCAAGACATCTGTTCTCAAGTCTCACTTTACTTACGCATAAACTCTTTACGAGGCGAAGTCCATTTCACACTCATAAAAGATTAACTCATATTACTATCTTCGACAGGAAGTCCTTAATCTTAACCTCAACTTAATCAGATCGAGACATGGCCAAGGTAGGTAAATCAAATAGAGGTGAGGTCGTGCTAAACGTGAGTTCAGCCCATCCTGGGGAAAGGGGGGGTTTATTAAAATGAATATCAGGTCGTACTGAACGTTAGTTTAGTCCGACCAAATAATGTGTGTGTGTGTGTGTGTGTGTGTGTGTGTGTGTGTGTGTATGTGTGTGTGTGTGTGTGAAATGAGTCACTATAAGAGTAAATGCCTTAAAGGCCTGAAGCCATCATCGAATGAGAGGTGCGATCAGTTCTTAACTAATCAAACGAATAGAACATTATTTCGAGTGAATAACAATTATAAACAAATAAAACAAAAACTCATTCATTGAATAAATTACTGAACTTTAAGAATATTTTAGAGAATCGGTATTTCAAATGAAAATGAATAAAAACAAAAGAGATAATTGAAAATATTTAAATGAGAAACCAAATACAACCTAGTTACTGGTCACTACTGGTCAATACTTAGAAATAGTGATCATGGTAAATCGCCCATTGGAGACACGGATAACAGTAAATCGATATTCATCTGAAAGATCTGTTAAGATGTAGTTTGACATCAAATCCATATCAACGTCAAGAAAAGCATCAGTATGTTTGTTATTCAAAATAGCTTGAATAGGATCACAATTAATTGTAAGACGGGTCATACTTCTGATATTTGCATTAAATTAAAAGAATGATCATTTGATGCAATGTTTTGCGAATAAAAGGTTGAAATAAGAATGAAAATCTGGTCGAATAAACGGTAAAATCAAATGCAGTAATAAAAGACTAAATGAAGAAAATAATCAACTCTTCACAGCTCAGGCTTATAATGAGTCCGAGTCTTAACTGTTTGACACAAAAAAAGTTATTAATCCAAGAGAAAAATCGAAAGCTATTCTCTAATAATAGAGGAAAGACTACAAAAAAGAGATATTCCCGGCCGACAACCAATCGAATGGCGAACGATTGGTATATTGTGAGAGTACTGGCATATTGTGCTTCAATCGGGTGCACAACATATTGACATCAATATATCGTATGTATTATACGGAGTGTATATAACTGTGAAATAGATTTACAGTTAGTTGAGTGAGAAGTCTATCAAAATTTACTTAAGATCGCAAAGATTGCTGAGCCGTATATGTCGTTATAGTGCCGGACATTCACTACAATAATGTGAACTAAATGTAGTGAACAATAATTTTCGCTTAAATTATATAAGAAACTGAAACTAATCCCTTAATGTCCGGGTCAGCCAAACCCCTGAATCGAAATTTTTTAAGCCACCCAACTTCTGAGCGCTCGAATATTCTTTAAAAATTGCGCAAATTTTACAACCAGGGATGAGCAAACTCAGCGGGGTTGAATCAGGTCTAAAATGGTGGATTTTGAACAAAAATCCTATGAGGGGGTAAAACTTCGGTGAAAATGACTATTTTCGGGCTAAATTCGGTGTTAGTGGAGAGTAAACTAATTTGAATAGTTTTGAGGGCACAGACTAACGGATAAAATGTTATTATATGCCAACAAAGCAAATAAATGACTTGGTTTTCATATTTACAGACATTAAGTTGCGTTTGGTTTAGATGTTTGGACACAAATAAACAGAGAATGAAAGACACAAATAATTTACATAATCAACGAAAAGCTAAACCAAAAGCTATGTGAGTGTGCAGTGGAATCACCACTACTAACACTACTGCCACTACTCATCGATTAGCCGGAATTCCCGAAAGTGAATTCGCGAGAAAATAAGTGTGACTTGAATTACAAATTTTGCCAATAGTTAAGCCAAACCCCAATACAGTCTCCACTGAATGACTAAAGAATTTTTGGGAAAATTTATCCAACGGTCAACTCATTCAATGGGATCGCCATTTGATCAAACAAATTAGAAAAATAGTAACCAAGTACAAGACTATGTATCAAAGTACAAGTTTCAATAAATTGAGTATGTTGGAAGGGAGGGAAAGGGAAGGAGGGAGAGAGAGAGAGAGAGAGAGAGAGAGAGAGAGAGAGAGAGAGAGAGAGAGAGAGAGAGAGAGATCAAAGTTAAACCATAGTGGACTGAGTGGACATTTATATCGAAAATTAACTGTAAGTTTCGATCGAATGGAAGTGATTTTCAAATAAATTTCTTTAATATTTATCGAGTAAAGGAAAAATGAATAATAAGACAATAATTGTGAAATTCGAGCAAAAAGTATATCAAACATAAGATTAGGTCAAAAGAGAAACAGAAAAATAAATGGAAGATATCTCACGACTGTATGTGTGATAAACACTTGACTTAAAGAGAGTATCAAATATTTAGAAATCGAAAAAATCAATGAATGGAAAGATGGAAGAAATGATGTCTTCGCCCATCGAAACAAACAAATGTATCGAAAACATAGAAATTTTATTATTACAACGATAAACAATTTTTTTAAAAGTAGTTCAATTGAACAAGCTAAATTACTATAAATTTGAACCAAGAATAAAAACTAATAATAAGCTCCTTATAATAATTTAAACTCATTGCACATCTTTGACTTATCAAGCTCGTCGACTTCAAGGTGGATCAGGGAATGGATAATATTGTAAACAAAACGTCATTTTGGGGCTAAATTCGGGTTAAATTCAGTTTCTGCGGCCATTTTCAAAACGGATTAGAGATTTGGGTCAAAGAACTCACAAAATTTTCTACATGAGGAATTTTTGGTCTAATCCCTCCCCTTGGCGAACCCTGTTCTAATGATATTCAAAGTGCATTTATATTTTGTGAGCGAAGTATGTTTTAAACCCAAAATTGCGGTAAAATTTAATGCTTTCTTAAGCGTCGAAATATAGAAGAATTAAAATAAAATAGAGAAAAGTAATAATAAAAAAGAAGATCAAAATATAAACTGAATTTCAATGTAAAAACTGAAATGCGATAGATTTGGGCCACAATTTAATCTGAAATATCGATATAATTGACGGATATATTCGACTTATATTCACCGATCAAATGACTGAATGGATGGTTATTTACGCAAAGGATTGGATTTCGAGAAAATGGATTGAAATTTATCTCAAAACGAAAAGACTTTAAAACTAATGACAAAAATATATGAAAAAGACTTAAAGAAGAGAAAAGAAATCGAAAGCGAAATCCCTTTAAAGAAATGTAAGAAAACTGTGAGAAAAGAATGAATTTTTTGAATAAAATTATTTTAGAATTCATTTGAAACACTGTTTCAGAATATGATTCGCCAGAAGATGACAATCAGATGTCTCCAAAAAGATAATCATTAAACAAGTTTGACCTTTGAATAAATCTATCAAAACAATGAACATTTGAAAATGTAAAAATTACTACCGTATTGCCGCGCAATAGCCGACATGTCGGTGTATAGTGAGGTTGGGGATGGTGTCGGTTTACCCCGGGGTAAACCTACATGTCGTTCAAAATGAGGGAGAAAAAAATTTCATAAGTTTTAATGATCTTGTAGATTGCAAATATTTTTGTATCAGAAGATTAAGTAAAATACATTTCAAGCTATATGACTGAGACATTTAATCCAATTTCACCATCAGAAGAAACAATGAAAATTACTGACGATGAAGACATTTCTACAATTTATTAAATTTTTGTCCCTCACTCTATACCGACATGTCGGTAGGCATCATAAAGCATTTTTTGACGAAATGATTAACCTCAGCTATACCGACATGTTGTCTATTGCGCGGGAATACGGTAATTATCTGCAAGTGGTTAACCGAAATAGGATTCAATAAAATATGTACTTAAATATAGTAATAAAGTCAATACAAAAAGCGTTGGCGGTATTCATAATATAAACCAGATATTATAATCAAGGATAATATCACTTAATATTACTTCGCTTAGATTATGTCAACCATTTGTGTGATTTTGAGTTATTTTCAGATATGTTTACAATTTGGAAACGTCTAGACTTGTATTTTCTTGCTATTTGAGTGATCTAGCTATGGCCAGATGTTGTTTAACATTGCTCAATCGACATGAGCATGATAAAATCTTTGTGATGGGAGACTAATATCTGGCGGTATAAAATGATCTAGATTTAAATAATTTGAAATTTATATAATTGATAGTATCTAACAGACAAGTAGTGAACAATAATAGAGTTGAGATCTGTTTTGTTTATGAAATAATTTATTCAAAAAATTCAAATCAGAAGAGCTGTCAGAGAGTTATACCGAATAAATCTGAATAAAAAGTCAAAACACTTTCTCTATTCTTTAGAAAATAGAAGACATTCTTCTCGAGTAGACATAAGTTCTTGCTATTGATTTCTCGTCGCTTTAAAGTGAAACCCATTAATAACAAAATAAATGCCAAAACATAACAAAACAAATGGTTAACGCCGTTGAGAAATACGAACATAGAGTTGAATACAGAGAGAGAATGAGAGAGAATGGGAGAGAATCAGAGAGACTGGGAGAGAAAGGCAGAGAAAGCGGAGAACTTTTTGCCGTTTAAGAGAAGGGAAAAAATGCAATTTTGTGTTCGATTGTGTTATGGCATTGAATGTAATCTTAATGTCAGACTCGCGCGCATTCAATCGATTGTGACTACCAGTCGATGGCGAACAACCAGAACGGTTCCCAAATGGGGGTCCACTCAGACAGTCACAAATGCTTTGAGAATATAATTGAATGTATGGCTCAACAGTACAACAGATCACTCTCTCACTACTGTTCAGTACTAACACTAATTCTTTGCCTTAATTTCATCGAATAATTCGATTCAATAAATAGACTCAAAAACCATAACAAAAAACAACTGAAATGAGAAAATAAATTGAAAACTAAATAATGATTTAATCATTAAATATCATTCAAACGAAACTAATTTCAGCGATCGATAAACGATGCCAACAGTTAGGAGCAGTGGTGGTCAAGAGGTCACACAATTCAACAACCAATCCAACAACAAATTGCATTTAATTCAAAAATCATTAAAACTCAGGACTTTATGTAGTAATGAATTATAATAATTATGAATCAAAACTTTACAATTTAACAAGATCTTAAATTATTCATTATACTATAATATATCAGATGAATTGAGCAAAGGCTTCAAAATCAAATATTAAGTGAAACGATTAAAATTGATGGCAAGTCTTCTCTATTACTAATTAGTAAGTAATGATTGAAATTCAGTTGAATTGGTTTTAAAATTAGTAAAACTTATATTCATTCGAAAGAATATTCTGAAGAATTTTTGTGGAAATATTTTGTCGGAAGTTTAGAGCGTTTATTCCCCAAAACCGGATATATTTGCTCTTCTTTTACAAAATAGTAAGACTTATGGGTTGAGTATAAAAGTAGTAATCATTGATCCAAAACTGAATTTATAAATATATTTAAAAGAATTGAAATCAATTCGAATTCCGGTTTAGCGACAAAAATATAGCACCGATTGAATGGTTGGAATTGAATAAAATTAATACCAGGAAAATATCGCTTCAAAAGATTTGTGCGTAAGTTGATCTTGATTATTTACTATCAACTCATTCATAGTACAAATTCTATACAAAAGTGTAGTTTCAAATGCTTTCGACAAAAATTTGAAAATAATGTCGAAATAACCAGTGATTTGACTTTACTTATAGCGACTGATCACAAATGTTATTACCTTTACTCAAAAGAGCCTCTCCTTTCTTATTAAATGTTTATTCAAATATTGCTTTTAAGTCCAAAAGAAATAGAAATCATAAGAAAAGTAAATCGAAAGCAAAAGTGAAATCGATTTCAATCAACAGACATAAGGAAAACAAAAGGAACGGAAAAATGTTTGGTCGAGAATAAGACAAAACAATTAAGAGAACGAATGGATCCACAAATTAAAGAGACAACGAGACGAGTGTTTGTCTTCGTTGTCTCCAAAAATCGCAATTGAATTAAACGACTAATTAATAGCATTAATGAATTAAACATACCTGGGATTCCCCCTGAGAGCGGCGTGATGTAACGCATTGAACCCGTTATTATTAGCCAAAGTGATGTCTGCGCTGTGGTCTAACAGAAGGGACAGCATATCATCTCGCTTTTTACTGATCGCGTCGTGTATTGGAGTATCGCCTTCACAGTCCTGTTTGAGTTAATTGACATTCATTTAGAACAGAATCCAAATAAATCTAATTATGTGCTCAAACTCTCAACAATCCTCTCAATTACTCTTTCGATTATCGACTAATTCTTTGAAATTCTGGTAATCGAATGAATTATTCATTTATGAAAAGTTTGCGAATCTTTAGAACGCTTTCAAATTGGATTAAATTTAAATTTCAGACAATTTGATTGAATTACTACTCCTTTGACTCAAAAATGTTAATCAGTTTAACAATTGAATTGAATTTTAATGGAAAAAAATTAATAAGAGTTAATGAAATGAGTATTGAAAAAAATCAGTCGGAATATGACTGAAATCTCTCTTCTCTGTACGCCATCTCTGATTGAAGGGAAAGGATTAGATACCTGAAGGCTTGAATGGCAGCCGAGCTCCAGAAGAGTTTTAACGACGTGAACGTGTCCTTTGTTTACAGCTATTCAACGAAAAGCAATTGAAATAAATAATAACGAAACAAATGATTGCAAATCAATACCGATATGTAATGGCGTTTGTCTTCTCTTATTTCTAGCGTTGAGGTCAGAATTGAATTCTGCCAATGCATTGATGACTCCGGGCTCATCTCCGAAGGCTGCGTGATGTACAGCTCTGTCACCGTCTTTGTCCTCGATTTCAACGTTTGCATTATGTCTTAGAAGACATTTAATCACTTCGATGTGTCCATTCTGTGAGGCGGCCTGAAGGGCGGTATGACTGGCAAACACTCCATTGACATCGACTTCGACGCGTTTTAAAATTTCTTCGCACTTCTGGACGTCTCCATTGGCTGCAGATTTCACTAATTCTTCGTTGGGTTCACCAGAAATGTGAGTTTCAAAGAGTTTTTTCAATAAAGTGCTCAATCCTTCACCGGATGTGCTGACTGTTGAGCCATCGTTTGGAACTTTGGACACAGCGGCGGGATTATAAGTCCAAGAAGTGCCACATACGTCCACTTTAAGGTCATTGTCGTGATATATCTGTTGGACTCTTCCAATTTTGCCTAATGTGGGAGTCATGGCTTCGGCGAACTCTCCGTGACCTTCGGGTGGACACAAAAAATTTTGTTAAAACTTCTGTCAAATGAGTGAAAAGACTAACCTTTTTGTAAAATTTGTATTCTTTCGACATCTGAACAAATCTGAACTAAATCTCCGACAGAGAACTGAATTGTATTAGAGTTGGAAGTGGAGGTGGAGGTGGAGGGACCGGCACTAATATTAGCTGATGCCGAAGCGCTTCCAATTATTCCGTTACTGATCGATGAGATACCGGACGCGACATTCAAATTTGGATTTGTGTGCGTCGACACTGAATTGTTGTTAGAGCCGACTCGGGTGAGGACAGCCGGATTAAAGGTCCACTTGTTATTACTCGGATAGAGAACTACAATGTCGTGGTCCTCATCGATGCCAACAACAGTGCCAGTAGTGCCCAAACATTCGAACATGCCTTCAGTCCAGCCTCCGTGGCCGTGCTGTAGGGACTGCACTATTTCCAGATCCAAATCAACATTAACCAGATCTCCAATTTGAAAGCCATGAATTCCTGATCTGCCGGGTCCTTGTTCTCCAAGGAGTGGCAGATGATCTCTGTAGACGGTATGACCCTTGACATCACTGACAACTTTCAAGTCAGCCATTCCTTCGAAACCAACTCTATAAAGATTTTTGGCGCCGTTGTCCCAAATAACATACGCCGCACTTCTGGGACTGGCAGCGCTCCAGTCCTGTATTTCAGTCACTTTTCCTCGCTTTCCATTTCCGCCGTCCTTTCAATTGAAAAATTAAATTAATTTAAAATAAAGATTGAAAGCAAATACCTGGTCCTCCCACTGCCAGTCAACTCCTATTAAAGACACGAAGGGGTAAGTAATTGTCAGCAAAACATTGATGGGGACATACCTCTGACAACACGGGCGCCGGGAAATATGCCTTTGACTGCGATTTTCTTGCCTTTCCTTCGCGGCTCTATTATTACCCTTTCGTTTCCCGGATTTAAAATCCGATAGAATCGATGTCTGACATTATGTTTATCCGAATGATAGCAAAGAGAACATAAGTCATAGTTTATACATTCGGCGCACTTCCATCGGATCCCAAAAATAGGCGATTGTTTGCAGAAGTCACACATCGCTCCCTCGTGTTTAATACCTGTGCTCACAATCAAAACAAATATATAATTTCGAAATGAGTGCTGACAACTAACCGGTGGGAGCGCTGTCTACTATCCTTAAATCATAAGCGCCTAAACATCTATAGTTAGCAGCCGTCCCGTTATCCCAAACGACAACCACTTCTTCAGCCGATTCAAAGTTGCGAACAGTTCCCAAATGTCCTTCTCCTCCGTCCTGACAATCATAACAAAAGATGAATCGATGGACAGCACTAATAGTAGGTCTCAAGAATACCTGTTTAGCCCACTTCCAGTCGTTAGCATTTCTCATAACCCGAGCGCCGACACCGCCATCGATATTGACGTTTCTATTTGTGTTGCAATGGATGGCTGTTGTGCTCAACAGTGACCTACTGGTGCTCGCAGTCATGTTGTCTTCAGTCAATGGCGTTATATATATTCATTTCATTCATATTTCAGATTGAATTCAAATAATTCCTCGATTTATCACAAACTCATTATTCAGTCCTCAATTGAAAAATAGTTTTTTTCTCAATATTTTTATTGAAATATATTTACAATTAATTGAATCAAAGAATAAATAAATATTAATATTTGCAAAACGAGTCAACTATTGATAGAAATGATTAAAAGTTAGAATTAATTTGCATTTTAAAAAATGAGACGAAAAACAAATAAAAACAAAGATTTGATTCTTGTTTTGTCTGTGAAATGACACAAATCGCTGTTCAGACGTAACGTATGTTTTGGATGTCATTCACGACAATACAGATGTGTTTGAAAAGTGAAGGCAAGAACTCAACCAAAAGTCCAAAACAATTATTATTTGCTTTGGTTTAAGTGATTCACTATTCACTCGATTAACATGTTTTGCCTCCAATTTACTTATAAATGTGTTATAATTAGTGTCCACAGACTCTAACCAAGTGGTGAACGGTTTAAGTGATAACAGTTGACAAGAGAAGAAATCATGGATTACGTGAAAACTGTGTATTCTTTTAGAACTACAGAAGTGTTTGCATTAAATCCGTTCAACTGATGGCAACTGCCTTAAAACGACAACAATCACGAAGAAGATTAGCGGCCATTACTTTCTTGTCCAACATTTCATTGGATGGCTCACATCGGGACACAAAGATTGGGTTTGTCTTCAATGTTCCGCACAATAACTCCAGTAATCCGAATGGTGTTGAAAATGAAGAACACGAGAACAGCGGAATCGATGCCAACGAATCCGCTGAAGACAACCATAGAATCCAATCACGTATTGGTTTTTGATTTCAAATCAATTCAAATAATTGATAATTGGTTTCGATTTTTAGGTTCAAATACAGTCAATTCAGATAACAAGTCGTCTATCAGTTCCAATGTGACCCGAATTAGTCCCAAAGATAATAAAGATAAGGACAGAGAGGGGTACGAATCCACTTATAAATTATATCTGTTTTTGTGCTCTCTTTTGACAATTTATCAAAAGATAAAGAAATTGTTTTCTATATGAAGACAATAAATGAATGACTCGTTTGAATATAAAACCAGAATATCATATAACTAATCAAAGAATAGACACAAATTCCGTAGTTTCCAAGTTAGCAGAGCCCACAACAGAACCGGTCTCATTCTGTCTCATTCTGTCTCCATTTTGACGGCATTCTCAACAGAATAACATAAATTTAAAAAAAATGTTAAAAATGACCTGTTTTTCAAAAAATTTGTCGTTTGGGTTATTCCTCGTTTATTCTGTGCTTTCCTTATGAGTGAAGACTTGACGACACCCTATTAAATATGATCGTCTCTACAAACCGTCTCTAACCCTTAAAACCCTTCTTTTTGAAGACAGAGTAGACAATCACTCCTTTATTTGTCAAAAATAGTTCGAATTATAATTTAAAGGCTGATTCTGTCAATCAAATACCAATTATTGAAAATCAATTTTTTAGCTTTGGGGAGGGGTAGGGGCTATCCCTACCTTAGATATCGAATATTCAATGGATTTCTCAGAATTATACGATTATCAACCAATTTGTGTTTTTTATCACAATTAGTCTTTATTCAAATGATGATAACTTCCATTTCATTGAAAGCTCGTATTTGTGGCCCAAATATCGGCCACCAATTGCCACTCATTGCCA
>JAQFXL010001277.1:0-12872 GCA_034693445.1 Edwardzetes edwardsi | reverse complement strand
GGAGCACTGGTGAACCATAGCTCTAACCCAACCCACATCTCAAAAACAACTACAATATGTGCATAACTTTTTCATGAATTGGTTTTGAGAATAATAACAATAAATTATATTAAAAGTATCGCCGAAAGGAAATAAAAAAAACTCTTTTATAGCATTTATTTTGAATATTATTTTGCATTAAATAGTTTCGCAGTTTTTGTTTCAAAAAACGAGAACTTAATTGTGTTTTAGGTCTGAACTCAATGGTGAGCCAACACTACTGTAATGTTAACTGTCATACAAAGAGACAGTTAAGACTCAGATATTATTTTAATAACCAGTGCTTTAGTTTTATATTCGTGTCTTTATTTTATCGCAAAATTATTACATTAATAAAGGCTTGAAATGAGAGAAAGTATTGTATTGTTTACAACCAAATACTTTTACAACAGAGTTACTCGACTCCGGCTAACATTTGAGTCGCTATGGAGAGAACTGCCTATCATTTGTGGGATAAATCACTAATTCATTTGCAATAGTTTTAAATGCATTAAATGTCTGCGAAAACATCAGACGAGGAACACAATCGGAAGGACAGACAGGGCAGACATCAGACTCGTAAATGGCATCAAATGGTTATATAGTCTATAGTCAGACAAATAAAGTATTTGAATGAATGGCGAAACTTCTCTCAAATACATCGGAAAAGGCATTCCTTTAATTATTTTTACAGAAAAAGGAGAGAAAACTTTTTTCTTCATAAATATTATTTGAATTCAAGGATTTTCATAATAGCTTTCATATCATTAAAGTGTTTAATACAGTCTTCACTCTTTGCACTCAATATTCACCCAAAAACTAAATAAATTCTTCGGTTAATAAATATTTGACTTAAAACTCAATTCAATTCAATACTCTTTGCCAACAATTATCTTAAGAGGAAATACTGGATGTAATCAACAGTTATTGAAAGAGTTAATTAGGAGAGAGTTGAGGTCTGACACAATTGACAACAACGGGAAACAACTGTAAGACTGAAGCAATTTCTAAAAAGCTTCTAATGACTGAACATAACTATTAAACTTTTTAAACACTTTGTATACTTTGAAGAAAAAACTTTTTTCGACAAATGTTTTAGTTTTGTTTCACAGAAATTAATATAATTTTTTATTGTTCTCTAATATATTCTGAGTTAAACTGATTTTTATTGAATTCAGATTGAAATCCAGTTTTTCTTTTGAGTTAAACATTTTGTTTCATTTGATTCAATAAATTATAAACTGTTTGAAAGCAATAATTAATTCCAAACCCTTTTTATGAGTCGATCGCATGAATCGATTAAATCTAAACACTGTTTAAAAGAGTATTAAAAATACAGACAAATAAATTGCGAACTCAAAGCTCATCATAAAAAGTAGTAATCATTTGATAAAAAACTATTTAAAATTCATATTAAATAATGTCTTTAAGACTTGAGTTTGAGTTCAATATCTTTATAGTAGTGTTTAGCAAAAAAAAAATCAATTATTAATTCATTTGTGAAGACATTGGTGTTAAACAAATGCCAAATAAATGCCAATCAAAAGAGAGGCTAACAATAAGTCTATTCAAATGACATAACCTTTCAATTAATACAAAAGACTGCAATTAAATTGGGGTTTTGATAAACAAAATGTGTCAGAATATATCTCAAATTCGAGTCAAACATTTTCTCTGGTTATCAGATTTGATTGAATTTGAGAAAAGCCAGGAATCAATTGAATTAATAAAATATTATTTATGGTTTGAACTAAATTCAAGAATCGCTAAAACATTAAAGAGATGTACAGACAGTGAATAGGAGTGAAACACAAAATTTAAAAATAAATACATTTAAGAGTTAAGTCAAGGATTGGGTCTTACCTTACGTTCAAATAACTATAAAACTCGAGTCAAATAAATATTGTCTAAAAATATATCCGAAATTAGAGCCAAACTTTGAATTAATTGCAAAACAGTATAAAAACAGTTAAATAATATTTGAATCAGCGTTGGGTCAGACGATTAGAGCTGCTCTTTGGCTGTAAGGGCGCGGCACTCATCACAACACCACATACAACACATACACAACATTACAGATAATGGCCGGCTATGAGGCGGTCCCTTCTCAACAGTATGCAGACACTACAGATATGGATGCACTGTCACCGACACTGGTACTCATTCTGCAGTCAGTGCCACTCATTGGTTAACACTCACGGCTTAGTCATACTAAATGCAAATGTGTGCCAAAAACGGGGACTCAAAACACATTGGCTTTGGAAGCACAGCATTTATGTGTGGTTCCAATGCGCTATTTTTACAGCAATGCGAGCCTTTCGTAAACAACATTCAAAATGGTATTAAAACATTAAACTCACCCCTATTTCACCTTTCAATGTATGCTTGAATATAAAGAAATGGTTTCAAATCAGTTCTTCCTTACGAATAAAAGGACCTACTTTAGTGATGACTTTTTGGTGGGCACTTCTTCTTCAATGACTACGCCTTTTGGACCAATTGTTAGCCAATCAAAAGTGGTTTAGAAGTATTTTAGCGGTAAATATGTTTTGTGAAAATACGCGGAATTGCTATGAATTGAGCGCCAAAACGGGTCTCTCAGTTGTTGACCGAAGCAGTCATCAGACAAATACTTCTTTATTTCGTTTGCTTTTAATTTATTGCAATCTTTTAATTGAATTGAAATTATTTGTCGTTTGTTTGATATTCAAAACAAATATCAATTAAAACACAAATAGTTTTGAATTGAAATTTAATAAATCGTTTGAATTATTAATAAATCCAATAATAAGAGAATGAGTGCCACAAAAGGAGATCCCATTTCACATAGAAATAAGTTCGCCGTCGATTGGGCTGAGCTTTGCGATGAAGACTCTGAACAGCAGTGGTCTGATCTCTTCGACCGAATGTTAGGTAAATCAGTTGAAGAGGTAATCGATCCGTCGGTCAGAGAAGACATTGAAGACATTGTCATTGAAGACCCAAAAGAATTGGTCGATGAAAACGATGAGAATATCACTGAATGTGTGGACGAAAATATCAAACACTCAGAACTGGACTCAGGTCTCGGATTGAGTGAATTGACGAGCGATGACTTGAGACACTTCCCGCCAATCAGCTCAACACCGAAGTGTCCGTCTAAGTCATCGAATCTGACCGACGATCAGAGCTATTATATATTTAAATCACCAAAATCTTCGCCAACAAAGAGGGCGCGCGAAGAGACCGAAGACGAGAGAAAGGAGTTTGCATTTAGACCTCCTAAGTCTAGTCGCGTCCGAAGAAGTATTTTCGGCCAATCAAACACTGAGAACAGAAAGTCGCGCCGCTATTCGCAGAATCGGCCGTTCGATAGCTCTCTTGAATACGAGTCTGATATGTCTGTAATCAGACGCCGACAAAAACAAATAGATTACGGAAAGAACACAATCGGTTATAACAAATATCTGGAAGCGGTTCCCAAAAAGCAGCGCTCAGAAGAAGACCCGACAACTCCTGAGAAGTTCATTAAATACAGTCGTCGATCGTGGGACCAACAGATCCGGTTGTGGCGCAAACGTCTTCATGAGTTCGATCCGCCGGAACTGAAGGCTCAGATGCAAGACTTGGATGTCTCTGACATGTTATCTGAAACTTCATTCGAGTCGATGTAAACTTTGATTTGGATTTCAATTTTTATAATTATTTAATTTTATTATTTAAGGCGGTATCACATCATAAGAATTGATATATTTTTACATTTAAAATGTCATTACATTCGATACGTTTTGCTTAGAAGTCATACAAATATTCATAAGTTTTATAATCATTTTATTTGTTTTTTAAAACTATTTGCTTTCAAATACTTTCCAAAACGACAGACAATTTTATTGTCAAATTAATTGAATAAATTGTTTTTCAATCGATTACCTAAAAAATGTGTACTTTTTGTTCAGTAAATTCATTTAAATAAAGAAATTCTTAAACTTATTACTGTTTCGACAGTTGAGTCAAATTCATGTATTTTTTCAATTGGTTTACATAAGAAACAAACGTCGGGTTATAGTTTGGATTAAATGGATTGCACCTCAAGTTTAGGAAGAGCTTTAACGTAATCATAACAGCAATTAATCAAATGCAACATCCATTGCATTGACAGATGTGTCACATATATTGATAGGAAGGGCACAACTCAGGTATTAATAAGAACTAATTGTTCAACAAATTATTCGAACCGGTGTTACACACAAACAGATCAGTCAATAGCACAGTATTGCTGTTATATTAGCTAAACATTAATTAACACTTGTTTTACATATTCTTAAAGTTAAATGAATGTCAAAATAATTGTATAAAAAACCAATGAATATAATAATAATCGTAATAATAATGGTATTAATAATAATCAATAATAATAATCGCAATAATCAATAATAATATTCATTTAATTAAATAGTAATTAATTTAATTGAATATTATTTGTCATTCATTTCGATGACACGATTTACAAAAGTTACGAAACTATTGATTCGATTTGCGGTTCGAGTCTTGCATTCAGTTATTGTCTAAACAAAGGAATAATTGCTTTTTAATTCAATTCAATTCTGAGCCCAATTTTTTGATTGTCTTAACTCTTGAAATCACCTAAAATTTTGGTCAAATATTGATAGCATTGATGGCATACGATATGAATCGTACGATAACTTTGTTTTCTGACATTAATATAAGAATAGTTTTCTCTGTTTTCAAAATATAGAATAAGTTTTTGCGCATCGAATCAAAGAAAGTATTGCATAATAACCGACACTATTGTTAAGAAAAGGGAACATTCAAAGTGTGTGTTGTGTCGAGTGTGCTGTGAGTGGACTGGTCTCTACATCGATATATGGAATAACGCCTTCGAAGGAATTACTCAAAACTTTGCAAATCATGTCATCGGAAACAAAATTGGAAATTAACTATAAATGTCTTACACCGCGTAAGGCCTGAGTCACAGATCCATAGTTTGTAATTATGGGCTTAAATGTTGGGTCTCTTAATTGAGCGAAAAATTGTCTAAATCTTAAATACAGTTTCTGTCGATACTTAAAATGACTGTCAATTCAATTTAATTGTCAGCCAATCAGATGTCAGACCTATTGGTCACAAAAGTGGATAATAAATAACAATATGTTGTAAAATAACGATTAGTTTTGAGGCAAAAATTAGATGAGATCTCAAAAAACAGTTAAAACTATTTACAAATTAGAATACAAAAAGAAATTAATGCAAAGCTCTTCAGATTTTTGTCTGATTTGTCTAATTATTGGTAAGATTTTTGGTTTCTGTCCAATGGTTCGATTAAACGGAATAAATATTTGGGGAATACTTTGATTATAGACCAAAACATTGGTTTCTATAACAAGAGTTTTGTATCGAAATATTTACTCCGTTTAAGAAACAGTTTTGAACTAATAATTAAAAAAACAATTAAAAATAATTAGGGATAAAATGGATTATTCACTGGGATTAAGACTCTATGGAAAGTGAAACTGAGGTCCAGACGGTTATTACAATACTTGTGTTGCTATCAATACAAATAAGTTGACTGAACGGCAATCAGCAAAATATTACATCAAATTATTATACATTAAAATATGTATTCATTTTGAATGAGCCTTAGTTTGTGATTATGTATTGAAAAACGTTTGCATCAATTGGTTTAATGGCACTCAACTCAATCGGATTCGGATCCATTGAGTGATGCGTCGCCCCGACATATCGGACACGTCCTGTTTGTCTGCACAGAATGAGAGAGATTATTACATCTGATGTATTCAAGAATTTAATTGATACAAACCTTTAGCCATTTGTCGACACATCTGGAGTGGAATTCATGAGCACAGGGAAGAACTCTCAAGTTTTGTTTGGCTTCGAAATCACACATACAGACCACACAAGTTGTCTGATCCGATTCGTGAGCGTTCTCTGGTTTGTACCGATAAGATGGCAGCTGTTCGATGTCAGAGCGGGCCAACCCTCTCGGCTTGGCTTCTCCCAAACGCTCGGCTAAACTGAGTAACGCCTCGTAGTTCTCTGCTTCGGGTGACTCAGGATTGGCAACGAGATCGGCCACAGCGAAAGGAGAAGCCTGCAGATGCTGGTGCTGCGGGTTAGAGAACATGGCGGCCAACACGTGAAACATTGTCGGAAAACTTTGATTAGAAACTGGAGGCGATGTCGTCGGTGGGACAGACAGTATGTTCTGATACGGCGCCTGTGGCTGAGGCTGTACTGCATTGTTGAACGAATGCGAACGCTGTGAACGGCGAGGGTTTGCGCGACGCGACAGAAGGCGAGGGCTTTGTATGCATAGGTAGTCATTGAGTTGTCCGCTCTCGACGTGCATAAAGTTGGCCACTCCTGGAATGGAAATGTGATGCAGAGGTGAAGACGACTGGAGGTATGGCGAACTGTGCGATGCGGGCGACCCTAAAGTGTGATGTGGGTGTGGCTGTTGGTTATGGTATTGTTGCGATGCGGCCGCTGCTAATGTCGCCAAATTGAGAGGTAGGGTCTGATGATTGGCCTGACTGTAGACTCGACGCGACTCCAGTTCGGGAATCAGTGTCGGTTCGTTAATTTGAGCTCCAGATGCGGTTCGGCGATAAGAATTTGTCAAACCTATAGGAAAGTTCGGTAGAGGTGGGGGCTGTCCGACCAGATTATAAGGGCGAGCACCGGGCGCTCCAAAAAGCGTCGCGAATGCCTGACCATTACCCGAAGGGGAGACCTGAAGCATAGAAAGTGCATTAGAGGGCAACAAAAATCATTGGCGTTTTGGTGCAGACCTGAGGTGACGCTAAGCGTAACTGATGAAAACAGCACATACACATCTGCTGAGACCCTATGCTTGCATTTTGAGGTGAGTTATGAGGAGACACATGTGGTCGATATGAATGAGATCCGGAAGAATGAGAATCCATCGGATTGTGGTTTCCATTCAGTAGTTGTGCATAAACTGCATTCGATATATTGGTATTTGAGGCCTGAGTCGGTTGCGGACTATTTTGATGATTGTTATGTGTGTTGCGATGACTGTTCAGTGGTTCTGAGCTCTCAAACAAATATGTCGGCGGTAATGAAGACGACCCGAGAATACCCTGAAAGCCGACATTTGACTGACAGGTGCTTTGATTTTGAATGTTTTGATAGATTGGCGGAGAATTGCGAGTATATACACAACAGCGCCGACCTGAAGGACTGCGCCGGACTCGCGGTCCGTTAAATCGTTCAGCAGTGACCGGTGGGTTGTGTCCACTGTTAGACACCATTGGATTTGTTGGTCGGCGCGGGTTTGGGGTCTGCGAATTACGGCTCCGACTGCGAAGGTTTCGATCGGAGCTCTGATCGATAAGATGTCCGTTGAAATTGAGTCCCCAATTGGGAGACGGACTGTCAGAATGTGGGTTAGAAGTACGCCTTCTCTTCCTATTCGGACTCTCACTCTATCAATAAGTTATATAAATATCAATACTTTTCACTCATTTTATATTCCGTTCAAAGATTTGAGTCATTATTTGAATCGAAATAAAAATAAATTATAAAAACAGTAAAACGTCTGAACAGTATTTGACGCAAACGATTGCAACGAATGACTGCAAAGACTGACTAATAGAGTATTTGTGATCAAAAGGACAAACCTTTCTTCCGATACTATCATTGGAGTGTTGGAAGTGATTCGGAGACAACTGCGAGACCGAGTGCTGTAAAACCATTGCTTCGACTGAAATGTCATACAATTAAAACATAACTATTGTTAGAAATGGTCTCAAAATCACATAATTATTATATAAATGTTTGAACCAATTATTACACAATAAATGCCTCAAAAATATTGGCTTTACTTTAAGTCTTACGTAAAACTAAGTTCAAAATAATTAGAAAATTACGACAAAAATCAATAGTTTTTTCATAGTTTTGGCGACAAATCTGACAAATTTTGAGCTCAAAGTATATGAGAATTGAAATACAAATGCGTTTCAATTCATTCAAAGCAATAGATTATTCATTACTTAACTATCGGTTACTAACGATATGTCGGAAATGAATATCTATTTTGATATTCTTTACAATTACTGAGAAAATACTCATCAAATCAAATGTTGGGACAAAAAAGGAAAGAAATGAATATTTTTCCCTTTTGTTGGTTTCAATTTGAATAATAACTTCAAGAAATTAAAGGAAATTATTCTTAAAATAATAATTAATTAAAGTTTAGTCAATAGTAGTCCAATAAATATCTAACCCTTTAATCAATTCAAACACTTAACAAGATTTTGGCCAAAAAATAGGCAAAAGTCATACGAAAAGTAAAGCAATCGAAACATGGATTCAATGAAACCATAAACTAATAAAAAATTTAAAGAATTTGATGAAATCTGAAGAGAGAATGGATTCAAAAGATAGCGCTAAAAGTGGTATTGATTTGACTCTTTTGAAGGCATAGAGAAGTCAAACAAATACTCAAAACAAAAACGAGACTTACTTTCAGTGGACTTAATATCAGTTTTAGGCAAATGTTTATTACGTTTTCTTTGATTCAATCGCATAAATAAATCCAAATTAGAGGCAAATAAACGAAATTAAATTTAATTCACGAACTGATGGCTCGAATGGTATTTCTTGGTCTCAAAACACAATGAAAACCAATATCTCTTTGTCGTAGAGTTTGAGAAAATATGCGATAAAATGTCTCGCATTGAGAGTGAGTTCTATCGCAACACAAGTCCAATACAGTGCACAGCACAGCCTGTAGTGCCACTCTATGCCACAGCTCTGCGAGAGTGAGTGCCAGTGCTGTTACAGTGCACTGCCTGTAATGCTTGAGACTGACTCGCAGTAATATTAGGGCTGCGCTCCAATCCAAGGGCATTACAGTTTGGTATTAGTTTGGCATTGCTTTCCCATTTTGCCAGACTCTAGGCATCGACTAATGAACACTACACAACATTACAGCCTTTCTGTTGCCCACTGTCTCCACCGAAATCGGGACCAAATATCAGACTCACATAACTTTACACTAATAATAACCGATTCCTTATATTTGTATCAATTGTATGATATATATAGTGATTGGCAGAGATTACCACAATTACTAGAATATATTTCCTCCTATTCTAACTCTTACATCGATATTACAGTCGCTAAAGAGTGTACCTGTAAGAGTAGATCTGTCGCACCAATCACACTAATTTGGTTGAAGCTATTCTGGAAAGCGTCAAAGGCACTCTTTAGCGACAGTGAAAACATACATGTACATAAAGTCGAAGAATGCCAAAACCTTCCCAAATAAATGCAAACTTGGATAATTTATGAGATACATAGTTTAGAAAATCCAGTTTAGGTGCAATATTCCGAGTTTTAGTCAATAACCGATAAAATTGACGCAAACACTATATTTGCAATGTTTGAGACATTAATCGGTTTTAACATTTGATTGAATGTTGAGCTCATATTGACTACTATTTGAGATAATTAGTCAAATGAGTGAACGATTGTCTCAAATAAATAAAACTAAAATCTTATGATAAGTAATGAATGCGAAAACAAAAGCAGTCTGAAAATTCACCTCAAAAAAAGTCTAGTACAATATAAGTGTATAATAGCACTGAAATGCCCAAAACACTGCAATTTATTTAGTGAGTAAATCCTAGTTTTAGAATAAGAGTGCGGCAACTCATGGCTGTGCGTTGGGAGAGACCACTCAACAAAGTTTCTCCGCTGAATGACGATTCAATGCTAACAAAACTATGCCATTGCTATGCATTGAATGCATTGAAAATGTTTGAAGTTTTATGCCTTGTGTTCAAAATTGTAATATTTATTGTATTGCAAGCAATATATGAATTCTAATCTTTCAATAAAATTCTAAATTATATCTAATATTTCCTATTTTGTTTGAAACCCATTCTAACAGTTGAGACAAAAGGCCGAAACATTTAAGACTTAACAACATTTCTTTACAGCTATTCTTAAAGAGTGGGGAAAATAATGTTTTTCTTCGACTGTCAAAGATTTGAAAGTTGAGAAAAGAGTCGATAAGAAAATATACGGTTAAGAAGTGCTGAGAACTGCTCAGAAGAGAAGAAAATATTCGACGATTAAAACTCAATGCAATTCTGGCAAAAAAGCAATGCTTTGCGTGAATTTAAGTATTCATACAATCAGTGATGTTCTCAATGCTAAAGCATTTAATCTAAACCAGAGATTAATAATTTTGGTTAAAAAATAAGTGTAGGCTCGCTATACATGTATACTATGTATGCTATGAACGCAAACATACGATTCATCGCAATATTGAAACAGTGTTTAGAAAAAAATTGTAGAATTAATGCCAAATATATTATTAATGGGAATATATATTATTTTCTATTCTAATGACTCAAACATTTGAATTTTGCGAAATATATTTCGAAATAATGGCAACTCGTCGTCATTTCAAACTCTATGCTGTTCGCCAACGGAATTGTATGCCAGATATTAGGCTTTCCTGATCTGTAATTCTAACGCACAGCTAAAGTATAGCCAAAGTATAGCTAAAGTTAAGGCCAAACGCGTCGATAGAAAATCTTTGGAGTAGAGTTCCGAACGAAACGCTCATTGGGTGTGGTATTGATGGCTATGCTTTCCTTTGATTCGCTTTAAGGTCAGGTCGATTCGGGCTGAATGTGAGCCATAACTGACGGAATGGCGAAATCCCACTCCACTCACAATATTCAAGCAGAAGATTATTCATATGACTAATCAAAACTCATTTATTTGGAATTATTTCAATTTTGGTCAAAAAATAATCTTAGAATAAGAATTGCGATTAAATTCATTCAATTAAAGGGCTTTTGTTTTGTCGAATATTCAATTCAGAAAATCCAAACAGAATTTTCATTTAATGTTTCCATAGTTTTGGTGAACAGCCTTAAGCTTCAGTCAGCAGTCAGGGCTCTGTTAGGGCTGAAGCACAAGAGAGACAGCGAGAGAGAGAGAGAGACAGCGAGAGAGAGAGAGAGAGAGAGAGAGAGAGCGAGTCTTCAAGCGTTAGACAAGTGTTTTGCAAAGTCAGTCAGTCTTTGGCAAAAAAGCTTTGCCAACGCTTTCCAAGAATATGATTGGAGACTAAAAATTTTTGAACTCAATGATAATTTTATCAATACTTCAATTGTTTAGTAATTTTCTATTCGTTGCATAAATTGTTTAAAACGATAGTTAATTGAAAGCAGACGTAAAGGTCTGAGTCGTGAACGACTCATGCATTGGAACTATTAATACGTTTGGCTGAATGTAATCAAAGACAGTTTACGCCAGCAATGATTGTCAGCACAAACACACAGTACTCGACTCAACTACGATAAAAAACGCAATTAAAAGACCGAAATTGAATCAAATCATAGTTTTCTAAAAGGGTTGTTCGCAGTTAAGGCCAAAGAATAAGAGATCTCTCCATTCAAAAACAAAGGACACAATTGTATTATAAGTGCAAAAACTCACTTTCTTTCGGCACAAACTGGAAACTCAAGCCTTGAATACCTGTATATCTAATGCGAAACGGATGTGACGGATGTAACCGAACCAATAATGGGCCGAAACTAATTTCAAGTTGATTTCAAGTTTGGCATAAAATCGAATTAATTCGCTTGATAATTATTGCACTTTAAAAAGAAGGTCCAAAAGGAACTAATTTACTTGAATCAGACGGGAATTTGTGATATTTTTCAACATTAAAGGAACTGCTTTTTTGCCATTTCTTATCATTTAGTAATGATTTGGATTTTAAATTCTAAAAATGACCCAAAAATAAATGAAAAATAAATCAAAAAATAAATGACAAATAAATGTATTTTAAGCGTAATTCAAAAATTTCAATAAAATTATCGAAAGAATATTCAAAATTCAAGGTTTGAATTGAAAATAAGTTCAATAATCAAAGAAGGAAACCCTTAACATAAAACATAAAATATGCTCTTGAATAATTGAAAGTTGAAAAATCATACCTTTCCTTATGCTGACCGTTGGTTAGAAATGCTGATCAAACTGACTGGAAATTTTCAATTGTGATGATCACAGATCAGCATATCTTTAGATTTGAAATTAGATTCAATGGACAAATAGAAGGCATTGGAATATATTGGGAATCATAAGCCATATCTCCTTAATTGTGAGAAATTACTATGAATTTGATAACAGTTCAAATGTACCGCTAGTCTAAGCACAGGATGATTTCCAATGCGATTCAGTCCAATCCCTTTCAGGTCAACACCACTGGACCTAAATATAACTAAATCCTAAATTTTTATTAAACGACTAATGATTTGAGTCTCCATTCAGTTTCAATGGTCTTAATAATTGGTCTGAAATTGATTGGATTGGAAATCAATTCGCAAATTGTTTATAAGGATATTCGATATTCTTTTGCAAATGACAGTTATGCCGAAGAAGTGCTCACTTAGAGCCGGCTTTGAGTTGGAGCTCAAGTTCTGCAAACATGTGTCCAACATATCCAACGTATTTTTAAAAATAGTTGTTTAGAATTTGTGAATATATGCTATTCTGGTTGGCGCTCAGTATCTGGAAAGAGGTCAGCCTTAGGTCCTGAGCTGTTCGTCGTTCAAATACTGATTCTAACGAATTGAATTAAAGGCTGAGACGTACGATAGGAAAGTCACTTGAATTTTGTTGATTTGATCCAAAAGTGTTTAATGTATGGATGACTCCAATTATTGAATGCATTTCTGCTTTTGACGCGTTTTGATGTCTGCCAGCTCTCAGTCGTTGTTCCGGAAAAGAGTTTATAAGTTTATAAAATAGATTAACGGATCAAATAGTTTTCAATTTATTAAACA
>JAQFXL010001276.1:0-12876 GCA_034693445.1 Edwardzetes edwardsi | reverse complement strand
TACTCAAAATACTTTTTTCATTGAATGATAATTTAATCGGAAATTTTTGATGAATACTAACCATAAGTGAGAAATAAGCGAATATGACTCCATTAAACTCAAAATAATCATCTTGATAATTTTATTAATTTGCTTTAACTAAACGCTAAAAATTAATTTTCACAATCTTTGTGACAAAAATTTCAATTTTCAGTCAAATTCTATTAAATATTCTGAATTTCAGATGAAAAGTATTTTCAAATTTTAGGAATGACTTTAAAATCATTTTCTATGAAAGACATGTTTTAGTCGTTTGAATAAAAAAGTTGAAGCAATAAAATATTTGATAAAGAAGTGCAAATACGAAGTGTCACTCATGTAAATAATGAGCCAATCTTGCACAATTTGAAAGTTTTTAAGTAAATTAAATCAATTCAATCGAGAGCTGTATAGGAAAGACAGGTCTTCTCACTTTAAAAATCTTTCAAATGTAACTTTCAGAAAGTTTTTCGGTCTGATGAGTAAAATTTTCAACCAAACATTGGTAGTATTGAATTAATCAAGTTCATTCTGATTAAATTAAATTTATATTCATTAATCAATTTCTTTATAAAAAGATGAATTATGTATTGAAGTTGACGTCATCGCAATCATAATTTGAATTCTTTTGAGCATAAATTGGACTAAACTTAAGGGAATAATGGGATTAAGAGATGCCATTAGTCTTAATCTTAAATAACTTCTACTTTTTATGAGAAATTTTATAGAAATTATTTCATCGAACAAATAATTAAAAAATTCAAGTTTTAGTTATCAATTAACTTGCAAACTATTGAAAAGGCAATCTTATGAGCAATTAGTTGAGTGACTGGACTGATTCGGATCACTTTAATGAATACAAGTTTTTTAAAAGTCGGGAATTCGGCCAATAGTTGAATGTTTTGTTTATCGATTGAAATGAGAGCTCACATGAAATGCAATCTCATGTAAAAATGCGTTCACAATAAGAGTCACAATAAGTGTGTCTCAGAGTTAACCAATTTTTTTTGTAAACCGTTTTCTTCAAAAAATAAAATCTAAATTTAAAACCTTTTCGACCGAATAGTTTGAATCAAAATTGAAATTAAGTATAAATGTCTAAAATTCAATCAAAATCTATGATTCAGAATAGAAAATCAGATTCTATGCCCAATTTAAGCTATTCTGAGCTCTAGGAGTCATTTGCAGTTCAAAACATTAGGAATATTCTTGAATTTCATATAAGAATAAATACCAAAAAAAAAATTGGGAAATGTGTCTAAAAATATATAACAAAATTTCATTAAATGAAAATTTATTTGATTTAAAAATTTCATTCTTCAGTTCGTTAACATTCTTAAAAATGTAAGAATTAGGGCAACCATTCATCGCACAGAATAAATATTAAGCAGTAAATTATTGGCAATAAATTTCCCAAAAAATCGAAAAAATTAAAACAAATTCAAATAAGTGACGAAACTTTTATTTTTTCTCCTTGAAAGGCGACGACAGAGCCAAGAGATTGGCCCCCCTGGGCTATGGGCCTCATCTGTGTACTTATTTTGATGTCTATAATGTGGATACCATTAGTGGCATTATTAAGACTGTGCGGAATCCATCTTCTTCCTGATGAAGAGCCATCTTGGTTTCCAGCCGAAGAACTAAGACAATACCATCGAATAGTTCCCAGAAGAGTGACTTCATTTGAACGAATAGTCTTCAATATGAAAGATGTCGAGCCATCTGATGACGTATGAGAAGAGGAATATACCTTAGAATTGAAATCTGTATATAATGATGAGAAGTGACCACAAATGGGCAGAATTTGGTGTTATTTGAAAAATCGTTGTTAACTATGCATTCATTCAATCATTACATCAATTATTTTGGCTCTAAATCATTGGAATGTCAAAAATTAAATGAATTTAAATAACAAGAGTGAAATTTTGTAAATAACCAGGGATGACTATGATAAAGCACATCAATCAATGGAAAGATAGATTCCAAATACTGTCAGGCACAAACTAGATTACAAATAAACTGGGAATTTATAGCTAACTCTCTGTTAGAGGTCTGCCTGACAATTATCTAAGACTTTTGGTGCTCTTTGAAATATGACACTGGTCATCCCTATCATATGAATTATTAAAATGAGAGATGAATTGTATTTAAAATGTTTATTATTAATCAAAAAATATTAAAACTGACGTTAAAAAAGACTTAACTAAATATTTCTCAATCAATTCAATAGAAAGTTCAACAAGATAGTTTATACAGAAGTCGAAATTGGCGCAACTTTGCGTCGAGTGAAGAGTGAAGTTAGAGCGCAATCTCGATGTTTGATGTGATTCCCGATCAGTGTTTTGGAGCGACTATAAAGAAGTGATACGGCCGCACCTCCAACTGTTGTGTTACACTACAGAGCAAACATTATGGTCTATCAAGTCCTCTGATTGCATAATAATATTGCAACGAAGTTGTAACTAATAATTGGTAACACTTTTATTGCTTTGATAGTTATGAGAAGGTGCGGCCGTATCAGGGGGGATGAATTTTGATTGACATTTCCCTTAAAAACCAATATCACTCCTCCTTCTTTTATACTGTCTCCAAAACACTGTTCCCGATTGACTTGTTTTGCAAATAAAAGCCGGTCTTTAAATGTTTATTCACTCATTTGAGAGGCGTTTAAATAAAACAATCAAAACTTGATATAAAATATTTTTTTTTATTTGAATCACATTTTGTTAAACATTTAATTTATTGAACAGTAATACAAATAATTGAAATAATGTCTAAACTCGAAGTGTCGCCAAAATTGCAGAAATTATTTTCGTAAGTTTTGATTCAATAAATTGTCTCAAAGTTTGAAATAAATCTTTTAAGTAATAAACGATTGAAATCACAAACAGTTATATAGACTCGCATTCAGACGATTTCGTCAAAACTCTGGCCGAATGTGTGGCCATTAAGAGTGTTTCCGGTCAACCCGACACCAGAAATGATACAATTGACATGGTCAAATGGATGCAAAATGTAATTGAGCATTTCTTTTGAGGCTCAAGTCAAGTATTCTCTGCTCCCATTTATGGGTCTTTCCCTTAAGTTGAGAGGCATATCCTTCAACATAACTGACCAAAAAAATCGATTATTTGACAGAAATTAACCGCCGAAGGCGTCAAATGTGAATTGGCTGACATTGGAGAGCAGACCTTCCCAGACGGCACACGTCTACCATTACCTCCTGTCCTGTTGGGAGAGTTAGGCTCAGACCCTAAGAAGAAGACTCTTTGTGTTTACGGCCATTTGGATGTTCAGCCCGCAGCTAAAGAGGATGGCTGGGATACCGACCCTTTTGTTTTGACCGAAAAAGATGGCAAACTATACGGCAGAGGTTCGACTGACGATAAGGGACCGGTATTGGGATGGCTTCACATTATCCAGGCTTTCAATCAGTTAAAAATCGATATTCCCGTTAACTTTAAGGTAAGTTTTGTTTTTGGTATTCATACGAATGACTGAATTTTGCAATTAATATACTCTTAATGTTTAAAATTTATGAAAAGTGTTTCTCATTTATGATCTCAATTTGGAATTTGATCTGATTTTCAAAATATGACAGAATATGACAACTCATCCGTCAAATCATTTCTTTCTTTTCAACATTTTTTCTATTAAAATGGAAGCGAAATATCATTCAATTGTTTGATTAGTTTATGTCTTTCGAGTCTTATCTCATTTGGTATTAAATAATAGTTTATCGCAAATATTATTCTATAAATCTATAAAACAATAACTT
Organism: Edwardzetes edwardsi; assembly: GCA_034693445.1. NCBI lineage: Eukaryota > Metazoa > Arthropoda > Arachnida > Sarcoptiformes > Ceratozetidae > Edwardzetes > Edwardzetes edwardsi. The sequence continues at coordinate 9,080 of JAQFXL010001276.1, read as the reverse complement.
CTGTAAATTGCACTCAAGATATAATCGATATGATATTTGACATAATTGTATCAACAGTTTTGTTCAATTTTTTTAGATAAGCTAGCTCACATGAATTACCTTGAACATGAACATAGTTTCTTGAACTTTTATGCAAAACAAAATTGAAAATTTGATGATTTGTTACAATTATTATTTGATTTGCAGTTCGTTTTCGAAGGAATGGAAGAATCGGGTTCTGAAGGATTGGATGAACTGATTGAAGCAAAAGCCAAGACTTTTCTTAAAAATGTCGATTATGTTTGCATTAGTGATAACTACTGGTTGGGCACTGAGAAGCCGTGTCTTACTTATGGACTCAGAGGTCTCGTCTATTTCTATGTGGAGATCGAATGCGCCGCCAAAGACCTTCATTCAGGCATTTATGGCGGATCAGTTCACGAGGCCATGACTGACCTTGTTCTTCTTTTGTCAAAATTGGTTGATAATAAGGGAAAAATTTTGATTCCTGGTGTGATGGACGATGTCGTGCCTTTCACCCCTGAAGAGGAAAAACTCTACCATAAAATTGAGTTCAGTTGTCAGGAATTCAGTTGTGAGGTCGGCACAAGTCGTCTCATTCATTGCGATAAAGTCAATACATTGACTCATCGCTGGAGATATCCTTCACTTTCAATACATGGTTTGATTTTCCGACAAATTTCTCTACAATTTATTAACCATTAATGAACTCTATAGGTATTGAGGGAGCGTTTGCTGGGGCCGGCGCTAAAACTGTCATTCCTCGCAAAGTAATCGGAAAGTTTTCAATTCGATTGGTCCCAAATCAAGACCCCCAGAAAATTGGCAAAATAGTGATCGACTTTCTGAATAATGAGTATAAAAAGATGGACAGCCCTAACAAACTGAATGTTGTGATGCCAAACGGTGGCAAACCATGGATGGCAGACCCAAATGACCCTAACTTTGTTGCGGGTAGAAAAGCAATAAAAACCGGTGAGAATTTCAAACCAATCTTTTGCAAGAAGTGATGGCCAATGATGTGATAGTAAAAGGTTTGAGACAAACAACGGATGACTCGAAACAAATTCATTTAAAATACTTTTAATTTCACGTTTTAATTATATTTTTAAAACGTGTCAAGTATTTTAGCACAGAATAGAGTAAATGCGTAGAAAGATAGGAATCAGGCATTAGTTTTGTCGATTCACTTTGACGTTTGCACTCAGAGTCGTCCACTGTTTGCGTAATGATTACATTTTGACTAATATTCTGAGGCTTTTCGTCACTTATTTTAAAGCTTTTAAATTACAGTCAAAGCTCTGAGATATTGACGGCCTATTGCAAGAGATAACCGTCCATAACATAGACAGTCAATAACAGGAAAAGTCATAAAAATTTAAAACAATCGTTGAATTCAGAAATAATTTATTTATTAGAGTTATTGCATAACATCTGATATTTGCTTCGATTAAATCTTTTTTAGCCATCAATACTATGGATCATTTATAGACTCAAACTTTCTAAACTATCCACACTATATACAGTCTGACCTCTCACAAAGAGACCACTCAATAAGAATAGAAATAGGAATTCATAGAAATATCCACAGCATAGCAGTCAATAACAGGCAAAACAACTAATATTCAAAAACCATTTTTAGATCTATGAGCTATCAATAACGGGAATAAATATAACGGAGTTTTGACTGTATCTCAAAATTCAATTTAATTTTAAATATTTGACAATTTATTCGTCAATAGTATTCGGTGTGGAACCTGACCTGACTCGAGAGGGTGGCTCAATACCGGTGACACTCACTTTCCAGGAGGCGACTGGAAAGAATGTTATGCTTCTACCGATGGGCTCCGCCGATGACGGGGCTCACTCGCAGAATGAGAAACTCAATAAAAGGAATTACATCGAAGGCACAAAAGTGTTCGCCTCTTATGTCTACGAATTATCTCAATTGTAATAACGAAAGAATCGATGAAATGATCACTTCTTTGATAACCATTTTCTAAGATTTTATATAAACGGAAATTAAATCAATATTTTATACAAAAATCACAGAAAAACGGATTCCTTTCTAATAATTTTATTTATTTAATGATTCAAATAATGAGTCAATTAATTGATTTTTTCATATATTCTGCAAAAACAACAATAATATAGAAAAATAAATTCTAATAAAATAGAAATAACTTAAAAGAAATACAATTGAAATAAAATATGCGTTTTTTGTCGAATATTTTTGGGCAAAATTTAAATAAAATGATAGTTATGTTAAAAATATATATTAATTATAAAATACATGATATCTCAGTTCGGCTCAGAATGGCTTCAATTAATTGATTAGAAGATGAGTTCATTTAATTGGTAGTAACTCTTTCCTTAATTTCTGATCTACAAAATGGACAGATAACCAATTGTAAGGCACAATCGCTGCACAGTTTCTGTCAAACAAATAATCGTTAGACACTATACACAGAAATTCGAAGACCTTTTCCCAAAATACTAACCGAATGCAAACATGGAATAAGTTGAATGGTAGCCGTTCCGTCACAACATAGGGAACAGCTGTCCTCTTTGATTGAAGACATTTGCAAATACTTCAGTTTAATGAGTCTGAAAACAATACAAGAGTTGAGTTAGATTTGAGTTCAAGAGGAATGACTGCATACTTGGGTAGAATTATTTTATTACTGTCTGAGAGATCACCCCTAGAATTGAATGTTTCGAATTCAAGATTTGGGGCAAATTTAAAAGGAGTTCTCCCGAAGTTGAATTGGCACTGTTGGTAAGACATGAAAGACGCCGCCGCAAAATAACCACTCCTGTAATCAACACCTTTATGTCAATTTCATATTGAGTTTTGGGTTATAATTTTGTTATACTTTGCACTTTTGAACACATGTTTGAACGGCTCTAAAGGAATGCCATTTAAATAAAATACAGTGATTTCACGATTGAGATCTAAAAAACAGCCCAAAACATCCCCTTTTGAACAAAAAAATCAAATTTAATTGACATTCAATTTGTTATTTGAAACAAGAAGTAAAACCTGGTTTCCAGCACTGGTGCTGATGAGGAAAACTGGAGGCGTTGTACCAAATTAATTGTCTACAACCGTCGTAAGCAATCGAATACTCGTCATCTCCGATACCATATCCCTCGTGATTCAAGAATTTGCTATCCTTTGTGGCCCAACCGATTTGCATCACTCCTGACGTAATTAGAGTGGCCTCGTAATAGAACACCCCTTCCATCACTTGATAAGTACATCGAACGCTTTCGAACGAAGAGGCGTCACATCGGGCCTAAGAGTCGGGTTTTGTTTATTAAACAATTATTGAAACAAAAAAATTCTTCTGTCAAACCATTAGTCCGTTTGCAGATATCTTTAGATATTCGCTGACATCGTTTGCATTTAAAACTGCGTTTAGATTAGTTCTGTCCGTCTTTTCATAGGTTAGAATCCGACCCTCTTTTAGGAAGAGGTTGTCTAAACACCATTGAGCACAAAAGCCGACCTGTTTTTTGACAAAATCTCTGTCTTCAATCAGGTCTTCGAGAACTACTAAACAGTTATTATTGATTTCTTCCAACTTCTTGGCAATCGTTAACTTGTTTTCACCTGAAATGCATTAAATGTTAGTTAAGAAGAGAATAGTCTTAAGGAGTGGACGACTGACTCGTTTGAGCAAATTTTTCTAAACCTATTAAAGTGAATAAAACTATTGAATAATCAATTTTTTGGCTTAAATTAGATATTAAATAGTTTAGAATTCCAGGCGTCAGAAGAGCCATACTGTTAGGACCGGCCAACTTCTCGGCCAGACATCCTATCACAACACAAGCGTTCCTATGTTTGGCTATAGTTTGTCGCGAAGTGGGTTTACTATTGGATAAGTCCAAGATTTGAGACAATTTCGATATCGATTCCTATTAAAAGAATATCATTTAAAACAGATTTTACTACAAATCGTGTCATACTTTGGTCGGAAGAGGACAGTCATCGAGAAGAAGAAGAATAACCGCTGGACCTAAAGGATCATCGACTGGAATGACGTTTATCATTGAGTTAACGACTGCCAGCCATCCCCTCTCTTTGTCGGCAATTATATGCAATTTAAGCATAGATGAGGGCGGGTCGGCATCACTACTCCAATCCACAGATATCACATCAATTAAATCAACTTCAAAAGGATTAATCGATTGACTCACTTATCGACAAGAGTTCTGATGAGTGAAAGTGTTTCGAGAATGAGTTTGTCGACCATTGAGGACAGTTTACTATGATTTGTGCCGTTGGCTGAGTTCAACACCGCATTAGTGCCGGTCATCGCTCTGTTGAAACATTCGTCTGATGTTTCATCTGAATTTGCGGACGGGTTGTGTCCGACCCCTCGATTTCGGCCCACATTTCGTGAATCGATGCTATTATTTAAGAAACTATTCCTCGAGTTTTGACGTTTAGTCTTCTCTTTGCAAACGCAAAGACCCATTGGTTTGAAAAGATATCAATTGAGTCTACAATTCATTAATTCAATTGTTTTAGTCATTCGTTGAATATATTGAAAAATATGTGAAAATAAAATAAAATTCATTGAAAAATAAACTCTAAAAACAAATGAGAAAACTGTTTACACAAAAAGCATTTAATTATTTGATAAAACTTAAGTGCATTTCAATGATAATAAAATTTATCGATTTTTAAATTATAAGAAAATAATTGATTTTCTGTTAAACTTTGTATTTGTTTTCATACAAAAAATATTTCACTGATTGTCACGAAATAAACAGAAACTTCAATACAAATGATGAATGAATGCGAGCACTGAATGGCATTTGAGTCCAACAGACAGACGTATAGTGAAGGCTAGAACTCAATAACATTGAAAACAGTGAAACACTTCTGGAAAGCCTTTCGGCTACTCTTTCAATGGCCTAAACATAAACCGCATTTTGTTATGCTTTTAGTGCGCATTCACTCACTCTTTGCCTTTCATTCAGTCTTTGAAAGTTTGAATTTTTCAAACGAAAAGCTCCTATTTTTTGAAAATTTAAATCTGTTTCCTATCTTTTTATTTGAAACCCACAAACAGTTGTTTAAAAATATTTTCTGACTCTTCTCTTGCAATGATTGACAGTTTTTCATGAAAATAATGAAAGGCTTAACTAATACTTTAGTTATGTTCAGTTGCATTGAGCTAAGGCTGTGCTCTAAATCAATGCAAACTTTTGTTTAGAGTCAGATATACGGCTATTTTTGATTCTAAAATTAGATTAAACCGAATGGAAAGGGAGTCATAAGTCATAACAATGAATAATTTGATTAGTCTTTCACTTTTAAAAGAGGATTATATCGTCTGATAATCGGTGATCTCATTCTTGACGATTCACTCCAACAATGATTGTTATTATTGTCAATCAGTTGACAATTTGTTGTTTACACAAAAACTTAATAAAAGTCTTCGTCGAAGTCTCGAAATTAACTTAAAAGAACATAAAAAAAGTTGGGAGGAATGCCATAAAAAGTTATAAAACTCACTAAACTGGGAATGAATTGCAATAGAAGTCACTTTGAATTAAAAACTGATAACAAGTTTTGTTTAATAAACTTTTATTCGGTTACTAATTCTTTCATTCATTTTACACGAAATAATCATTTCATATGACTTTTCATTGAATTCATTCCTCATTTGTTTTGATTCACAAGTTTTTGGTCACATAAAAAAAGTTAACATTTGTTGAGAAGTAAGAGAAAAAACAAAGAAAATTAGATTTGAAGTAATAATTACAAGAATTAGTGTCCTATTTATCGATTCATTGACTGATTTTTTAATTTTCGAAAATTAAGTGTTGTTTTAAAGTAAGGCTCAACTGATTTGGGATATATTGGATACAATCAATTTATAATCGGATTAATGCCATAACTCTTCCGCATTTGATACTTATTTGTCAGATATTTTCATTTCTCGACTCAAATAAATGGCTTAAAAACATAATTATCTCATTTTTGGTTTTGTTAAGAATTTGTTTTAGTTATCGATTTGTTATTCATTTCATTAAATCAAAAGATTTTCATTCAATAAGAAATTTGATGAAATCGTGTTTCAATTCCTGAAGATAATTCTCCATATCTAACCAGAAACTGAAAAGTCAACTATCTACATTGCATAAATGAGCATGTGCTTATATTACTCGAATTTGTATTAATAACTATATGAAAATATAATGTGATCTTGATAAACTCTACAGTACTTTGATTTTTGAATAGATATTTGACTGCTTTATGTGAATATAATATACACTTGACTGCCATTATAATCAACATCCTATACAATCAATTTTTCTTTATAATAAAGAACTTTTAGATTTCAAATCCACTTTAATAGACATTAACGTTAAAAGTAGTCCCTTATAATCAACATTTGTTTCCTCTATAATCAACGCTATGCTAAGACCACTCTAATAGAGAACTGAACTCAAACTTCTCCCTAATAACCAACAATTAATTTCACAAAACTAAAACAAACTCAAAATTTACTCAAATCTCTTTAAGAATGGAAAGTAACTGATTATTGACAATAAATAGCAGTATTTGATGTAAAATCTAAATATAATGTCATTTAAATAATAAACCTTTTATTTGAATATGTTTTCAATATAATGTTCTTTATAGTCAACATTCCTCTATATTCAAGAGATTCTTGAAACCAATTGTCTTTATTATAATGGCAGTGAAGTGTAATTGAGAGCAAATCTCTTTTTCCGATTTTATTGCCTGAGAAACGAGTGAAATGAAAACACTTTTAGATTAATTAAAAGTCTCTTTCGTTTCCGATAATCATTAAGTTTTTATTTTTTATGACAAAAACATTAAAGTTTTGGTTCAAAAAAATGTTACTTTTCGAGAGAAGTGTCAAATTTGTTTGGCGTTGGGAAGACTACCACACCCTATGATTTTCAGCCTTATTTTTATCTAAATATAAAGGATGTCTCACAAATGGCACAAATCCTACGCCAAACGGCAGCTAAAGAGCAAACTCCGACTGAAAATAACTAAAGAGAGAGTCATAAAGTCGTACAGTTTTTCGCATACATTAAAAAAAAGTTTTCATTTCTATCTCTGCTTTTGAGACAAAAACCTAATTGTTTTTCTCTCTCTGTCTATCAGTTCTCTCATTCATTTGGGTCCTCATTGTCGCTGACTTTTGATAATATTCAGAATTTAATGAAATTGTAATTAATTGGATTATTGACGATTCAATTTGATTGTCGGCCGTCAATAATGCCGTCCACAGCAACAGTTCAGGTCAGACAGACGACCACAACAACCACTTCAAGAGCCTCGGTATTAGTGATAAACACTGGATATCTGACGACCAAATTAGGTCTCTTAAAGCTTCTGCTTTTGGTAAGACTCAAAAAATTATACAATTATTTGTCGGTTCAAACAATTACCTGGATTAGTTTTAATATTTGTATGAATTGAGTTTAAAATAATAGCATTTTCTGTAGTTTTTGTGGTATTTGTGGCAAACAAAAGCTATAACTAGAATAACGATTTGCATAAATTGCTTGCTTTTGTTGTTTGAGTGCAGATCTATGCAGACAAACAATCCGCATAGGAATAGGTTGAATAGCAAATGACCTACTTATTTTTCCCACATTTTACCTAATTCATAAATTATAAACTTATTAACGGTTTGACTTTAATGCAAAACTTTTACTATAAAAGTGTTAATTAATTTAGATTTACCCCTAAAATGAAAGAGTTTTGAAAGACCAAGAGATAAACTCCCACAGAGTTCTAAAGTTTATATCAAAAGCTTCAATAATTTCGTGAAAATTGGGATTTTATGGCCATTCAGTTGAAACTCATATATTAAAGACAAAGAAAAATTAAAATAAAAATTATATGCCTTTTGTTTCGAAACAAATTCTATAAAAAAGTGTTTGAAATTGATTTACTCATTCATATTCATCACTTCAATTGATATGACTCATAAAATAGAAAAGTGCCTGGTTCATTGACAAACTAGAAGTTATTTACAAATACATTATGAATTATGTGAACTTGACAAGATCTATTACACAGAACATCGATATTTTGCATTGAATTTCAAAATGAATTATAAAAAAAAACTTTGAAATTCGATCCGATTTCAAATTGAAAAAGAAGTTATTTTTAGTTATTTTGCTTACTTTAGAGGCAATGATTAAGACCTTAATTGAAGAGATATCGAATTATTTCGCTTCAATTCACAATTCATATCAATTTCTAACAATTGTTTTATTTTTATTCAAATTTAATTAAATGAAAAATATGAGAATCTTTTGCCCCTAAAAAAAGCCCTTCAAAAGAATTTCAGTCAAACTGAGGTACAAATAAAATATCCGACAGATTGTGTGCTCAGAATGAGATCATTACAAACATTATTTTGAGTAAAAATTTGATCTGAATGAACAGATTGTGTCTTTGGTTGTTTTCATTCTTCTACTTCTGGAGGCTGACTATTATACTCGAAACTATTCTTATGCGGCGTACCATTATTGGCCACCGGATCAGTTTCTGATTCTGGTTTGCTTTGCCAATTTCTACACAATCACTTTGATGCTGATCGCAGCCCTCTTGTCATTGGGCACCGCAAGTATTTTACCCAAAACCAGTTTTGTAAGTTTCCAAATAAATTAACACAATTTGACTGAATTAACCTTGCTGCTTAATAGGACTTCATATTCCACTTCGTCGCATGCATTCTGTATCTAATCGGAGGAATTTGGGTGTCTATCGGCGCCTTCAAACATGAGAACCGGAGCGCAAAGATTCAGATTGCCTGTGTAAGTGAACTGGATGAAATTTAATCCATATTCATGTTAATTGAAATTATTATTTAATTTCAGATTCTGTCACTGATTTGTGGAATTATTCATTTAATTCATGGGGTCTTCTCTTACAGACTCTGTATTACAAACTGACGAAATTTACAAACAATTGAATCAAATAAAGCTTTTAATTACTTATAAGTGTTTGAATGGCTATAAAAATACGACCAGGACCAATTGAACCAGTTTTTCAGCCCTTTTCACTT
>JAQFXL010001275.1:0-12884 GCA_034693445.1 Edwardzetes edwardsi | reverse complement strand
GGTAATCTGCCTAAAGTTTTGCCCCAATCACTCATGAAAATAATATCCAAGACAATCTTATTTTCAAATATAACTTTTTACGAAAATAATAATTTTAAAGGAATGTCAAAAAGGATTATTTGAAAAAAAAGTTTAATATTTCTTAGGATTAATCAGAATTTTTCCTTCGTATCTATTTTTAAATGATTTCATAATTCATAAAAATTTAGTGCTTTAAGAATAATTGAACAAGGATGTTTATTCCAGTCAATATTCATAAAATTTGTTTACAGGGTTTTAAGTCAAATTTGAAGGTGGGATTAATTCGCGTTATTCGGATTGATGTCCGGTCCATACACCCTTGAGCATTTCTGGAAGATGATTATCAATAGGAGGGTTGAAGGACAGAGGTTTCAGAGTGAGAGTCTAGCCTAAGATTTTCAACAAAATTCTAGAAAGGAGTTTATTTTTGCGTCTTTGAAACTTATTAAATTGATGCACAATGAATATGGTCAATCCAAATTATTTGATCTTAAAGCCTATTTTTGTAGAAAAGGGACTGAATGGGGGTTTACATCTTATTCTTAGATGAAATGAACAATTAATCTTCAATTCTCTCAAATCTATTTGAAATTTAATTAAATTATTTGAAAGAAAAGATGAAAAAAATAACGTTAAAGATGACGTCATTATATTCATATTTTGCCCCTTCAAAATTTAAAAAATATTTAATTTGGGATTTGGGAAAAAATTAGTTCAAATTGTCCTTAAATTCGGGTTAAATCTAGTTATTGCGGCGATTTTGCCCAAAAAGTTAAAAAGAAACGCTCAAAACTTCGCTGACCTCTTGATTTACATTAGGTTCTTGAATAAATTAATTTTGGATGGAAAATTTTCAATGCGAATTGATATTAGGTTACCTCGCTTATTCAACCCAATATTTTCGAAGTGTGTCTTGGTTCAAATTATTTTCTCATAATTTTATTTTTCGTAATTCATTTACTTTTATGTTGAGTTCATACAGTGTGTACATACAGTGTATAAATATAATTATATTGTTGTACTCTTAACTTGTTTACGATAAGTAAAGGGAAAAATATTTCATTTGAAAAATACTTTTATGAAATAAACATCAAAACTAAATAAAGTAAAAATGTTTAAAAAATCAGTTATTTTGTTTGTTTTGTTTTGTTTCACTCTTGCAATCAATGATAAATCAATTATTTTTGAGTCTAATATAAAGGGATTCTTTGGTAAAATTCAAAACTATTTATTACCAATTGTGACAAAACTTGAGTCAAAAAGTGAACTTTCCGTTAACTGCTCCCAATCTTTGCGGTTGACTCTTGAAAATGCTGTTGAGCTCAAGTGGTGGGCCTTTCAGAGTAATGATTAAATAAATAATTGAATATTAGGTTTGATTTTGAATTGATTGACATTTCAAACATTGATCGTAGTGTTTGACTCGAGCGGACACTTTCCTATCGGTTTAAGTGACGGCACGTTTGGCTCAATCGGAGATTTCCACGAATGTGTTAATATCGGGACCGGAACTGATATCGAACTGCCATTTGTTGGTCAATATTGTAGCCCAAGATTTCGGTTGCCTTTTGATTTTGACTATGAATATTCTGCAGACATATTCTTGAACAGAACCCTTGTAGCTCTTAAACAACTGCACAGCCCTATTATTACAAACGCTTTTTGTATTCCGTCCTCATGCAGTCCAACTGAATTAAAAGCCATTCTGTCTGAAAGTACTGATAATTGCGATAAAAAAATGAATACTTATTTATATTTTTCTTTCTTCAAGTATTGAATCCTTTAGACATTGAAACCTATGTGGATGCAAATGACTGCTATCACAAACAAGAAGTCACTCAATTGTCTTCGTCTCAACAAATTCTTTTGTATGTAATCATAAGATGAGTTCAATATGTTGTCATGCACACTTTTAATCTGATGACAGATATTCCATGTATTTAATAATTGGGATATTATTTCTCTCGACATTCATTGACTATCAGATCAAAAGCGACGAAGAACTCAGAGAATTTGGAAAAACGTCATTTATTATCAAATCATTCTCCTTGTTTAGAAATTGGAACAAATTTTTCGCTAAAAATCAATCAGAATATCAATTATTAGACTTAAAAATCTTTGAATTCTTCAAAATTTTTGTTATGGTTTACGTCATATCGAGTCATATATTTTTAAACGGATTGCTTTCATTTCAGCTAATTGTTTGTGAGTATCAATATTCACTCAAATATCACCAAATTAACCCGGTCTAATGAAGAAGTTAGAATATAATGACTCCTTTTTAGATGAGATCCACCTAAAAAATGTTATTTCGAAAAGAGAGAAAAGAATTTTTTTAGTAATTCAGCAGGATTACCTTGATTGTCATCATATTCCAAACAGTTTAAATTGATTATAGCCGCTAAAACCGGCTGAATCCCAAACTCAGACAAAAATACAATATGGTAAAATGATAGTAAAATGACGGCCAATTTCCGACAACCATGGCCAATTATCATCATGGCATTATTGGAACCCCTCAAGAGTTTTAGATATTTAATAGCAATTAAATTTCAATAAATATATTTGTTTTGATTTCAGACAAATACAAACAATTTATGGATTTAGGCAAAGACTTCCATGCCCAGATCATGGCCAATTCAGCTGTTTTTATTGTTCTTGTATTCTATATGAGGTCATTCTATAAGAGAAGATAGCCTCATAATTTGAAACAGTCATGCTAAATTGAGTTTGGTTTAAATTTTTTAGTGGAACTCTTACTGTGATATCTGGTCTAAAATATTTTGAAACTCAAAATCGGGTCTCATTCAGGCTCTTCCTCTTCAGTCGATATATTCGGTAAAAATATGGCATTTGAGTAGATTTTTGTCTTAAAGTGATTTTTGATTTCTCTTTCAGTGTAATTCCCGTTTCAATAATGACAATCGGACTGACAATTCTGTTGCCACTGATGGGCGCCGGACCTGCTTTCAAATACTATTACAACAAGCAAATCAGTAATTGTGACACAAATTTATGGAAAAACCTGTTATTCATCGCTAATTATGATGAATATGGAAATATGGTAATTCGAGTAATTAAATTGAACCTAGTCTGACCTTGGTATTTTACTTTAGTGCGCGCCAGAAACCTGGTTCGTTTCTGCAGACATTCAGCTATTAATTTTGTCGTACTTTTGCCTCCAATTATTGGCCACAAAACCGAAATACGGTTTAATTTATTCATCATTTTTTGTGATACTGGGAATGGCAATACCAGGTGCTCTCAATTTATGGTTTAACATAGCTCCCCCAATAATCCGGGTCAAAAATGAAGGATTGTAATGCAATTTGTTTAATATCTCATGTTTTTTATGTAAAATTATCAATTTTGAAGGGCCGTCGAAGAGTCAAAGGTGCATATCAGCCACTGTTCCACCTATACACATTTAACTGAATATTTCATGGGAGTTATCACTGGTTATATCATTTTGAAAATTGACAAGATTAATTTGAGCAATGTAAACATTTATTGTGAAATTCTAGCCAATCATCTTATTGTTTGAATTACTTGAATAGATGACACAAAATATGATATCAATCGCTTCAATATTACTCACAATTTCATGTATTTTCTCCACGTATTTAATTAATGGATTGCAATGGGAGTCAATGCAACTCTTTTACGCGGCATTCATGAGATTCTTCTTCACTTTTGGTATTTCTTGGATCACTATTGTTGTGGCTAGGGGCAACAAAGGTAACTGTGTTGTTTTCTATTAACACCATTGTTTTAAATTCATAAAATAGTAAACTGAGTTCTTTTTTAGCTAGATTCTTTTATGATTTTGCTTAAACACATTGAATTATTGAAAATATTGAGTGTTTGATGAAATTTTGTCCAATTTTAGGCCCTTTCAAAATGTTTAACGCATTTTCATATCTGTCGAACAAAAAACTGAGCAAGATCAGTTTCGCCGCAACTCTTTCAAACATTGAGATAATAAGATTCATTCAATTGTCCTCGACCACAGTAGCAGATAGAAATATGCTTTTTTTGGTAAGTTATTCATTGATTATACAAATGATATTGGTGATTTTTCAATCATTCCAAAGTTGGTGACTGTTATCGGATACGTTGTGATCTCACTATTCGTTGGTTTCGTTATTCATTTGACGGTTGAAATGCCTTTCGATAACCTTTTTATGCTTTTATTAAAGTCGAAAATTAAGACTGAAACTGATAAATCAAAATAGTCGTCGAATGATCATGCTAATTAAAATATATCATTAAAATTATTTGTTCACTTTTAATAAAAGCACTTAATTAAAATCAATTTTTTAAAACAAATTTTTTAAATGTATCTAGTGGCTAATGCATTATGTATACTGCAATGGGGGGGAGGGGGTACTGAAATGGAGTACACATATAAACATTTGTAAATAAATGACTAAATCACTAAAAATGGTCACATAATGGCTAAAATATTGACGCATTTTTGATAGTATGCGCCGTAATATAACCTGTCCCACAATGAGAGGCAAAACTAAAGACTCTTGATAACTCAAGAAGTAGTTAATATTTTATTATGAAATTGAATAATAACCAAAATGAGTATATAATCTATGAATCTTTCGACTTGAATGGAGCCAAAGGACACTCCTTTATGGCCTATCAGTTTGAGCGCTCTTCTCAGACCTCCCATAAAAGACTGTGCATTCGTTTCTCGAACTGTTTCGGTGATTTTGAGCCACATTTTACGAAACTCTTCAATATTTTTCGGTGTTTTCTTACTTAGAATAGGCTCTCTTACACACCACCCAAAATCTTTCGATAGGTCTGGCCTGAGGTACAGCTGGCGCGTTGCTTGAAGTGAGACCCAATTTTGTTCTGTCAAAATTGGAAATATTAAACTAAAAATGCACAACTTTTTTGGTGTTCTCTCTGTTTATCAACTTTCATGACTTGACCACTAAATGTATTCAATTCAAAAAGTTATCACTAAATAACAGATAAGTGCTAAACAATCGGAACCTATGTTCGACAAAAACAATCAAAATCATAGCGCGCGACACACTCAGGAAAATCTCGCCTTTCAATGTGGGACACGTTATAATTAAATTCTAGATGACTTAAAATTACACCCCTTCGGCAGCCCTTGCTCAAATTGATTAAAAGCAAATATTTAGTTGCATAAATGCTTTAATGTCGAGTAATTATTTTTATTACTGTATATTTTGGGAATAACCGGACAATAATTATATGCAAAGTTATCATATGATAAAAAAATAGCAGACATTATGTTGTTTCGCAACTATTTTATTATTCTCTTCTGATTTTCAAATAATTTTCTAATTTTGCAATAATCTAGCTAATAAATCCATGATCATTTGTTTTGACATGATTTGTTTTGCCTCTGATGTCTTGAGACTTATCTTTGAAATTTTGAAATTCTATAGAAGGAAGCCCTAGATTTTTATTGTTGGAGAGGTTGAAGGTCTATCTGTAACTCTCCTCCCTCTCCGCCTTCAAATCTCCGCCAGTTCTGAATTGATTGCAAAATAGTGATTATTTTGAAACATTCGTCAAACAGTTATATAATTTGGAGGATATTTTGCCGGAAAATTGAAATCTCAGTACAATTTCATATTTAAACACAAATAATAAACAAATAATTGCATTGGATTTTTGCCAACAATATTAATAGAGATCTCAATTGAGTGATTCCAGTAGAAAATAAAGTTGAAAAACATACACTGGTAATGTTTTGCTGGTATTGATAAAACTAGGATTTAATCATAAACTTACTTTGATTTGAAAGATGAAACTTTTGAAGTTTATACCACTTATTGTCATTATTTTATTGGTTTCTATAATTAATTGTACTGAAGATGACTACGAATCAGATTATGAAATATCAGATGAATCGTCTTTTAATGACAGCATTAGTCTTAATGGAAGTCTCGCCATAAATACAACTATTGATGACTACGACGATGACTACGATGAAGAAGAAGACGAGTGCACTGTCGACTCATTCATTGACCACTACTCTGAACTTCTTCTGCCAGAAGACTACGAGGAAGGAAAGCAATTGGATTTCACAAAAAAGTCGTATACTTTTAGCGAAAGTATCGAAAGAGTGAGACGTTTATATCAATACCAGCAAAACGTGACCCGAAAAATAGAGCCAATCATTAAGAGACTTATGCCAAGACTCTCAGAAATGCTTTTCTATATTGACCTGCCTTCAGATTGCATGGCATCCGTCGTAAGAATAGGAGAGGCAGCTCGAAATGGCGAACGATGGGCAATGAAATGTAAGCTTGTATTATTAATATATGTACTCTAGCTCAAATTGAAGCTTTTGCTGAAAAATGTGCATGTACTTATAATAAAATTGGTAAATTTAAGTATATAGTTAGAATTGAATAGGACATGGTAAATAATTATTTAAATGAATATCAAGCATCTATTTATCATTTAATGGATAGTTTTCGATTCGATGCCGTCGGGAAAAATAGTTTCGCTTCAAATCAATTCTCTTCCGTTCGGAGAATACGACGAATGTCTGAGTATTGAAAGCACTGATACACAAAATGCAGACAAACCTAAGATTTACGGCCATTACTGTTCATTGGGACTTCCAACTAATATTATTCCACCTGCCGACCCTGATCACATTGAAGACCATAAACGCTTAAATGAGATGTACGTCAGAAAATTAAAGGAGCAGTTCAACAGCTCCGACAGTCATAACGTTGAGCTTAAAATGATCCGGGAACAAATTCAAGATGAATCTGACGGACAATTTCTCTATGGTATGATTCGATATATTGAGTATTTGGGACCGGAAAAAGTCAGACTACCGCCCGGCCTATGTCTACCGTCCACTTGTGATCCCAAAGATGTAGAATATGCTATCAATAAAAGTAAGAATATAATTGGTGAGCAAGGACAGAGTAAGAAACATGAAATAACTCTTGTACCTTGTTCAATAATAAATGCAAAAGTAATATAAAGTCAAATGTTGTAATCAATATTTTGCAGTTCTTTTTCCAATGACCAAGTTCAATATGATAATCAATCCTGATTGCGATTACAAGGGAAAACCTATTATTATCGATACTTACCAAATGATCTCAATGTAATCAACTAAAGAAACGAGAAATCTTTTTAGAATTAACCTTTCATAATTTGTCAGGGTCTCATTGGTTTCAATTACATTAATCTGTGTAATATGCACGGTAGTATATTTATTGAAAGAAAGACTGTGCCCCAAATCTTCGATGGAAGGACAGTCTATGTCTCCAATATTTCGCATAACCGACTGCTTTTCAATTATACCAAATTTTAAAGCAATTTTCGACTCTTCGGAGAAGTTTGAGAAATTTTCTGCTATGGATGGCATTCGGGCCATACTGTGCTTCTGGATGTTTATGCAACACGAATACGAGAGCGGCTTTTTGCCGCTCCATACAAAGAAAGCCCGACAGTCAGCTCCCTATAAATTCAATCATCAATTGAAATACATATTCTTCATTAATTGGAATCTAACGGACACTTTCTTTCTGATGGGCGGTAATAATAATGTGAAAATAATTTTATTGATTTCATCCATCTATTAATTGATAGGTTTTATGACTTGTTATATACTTTTGTCAAAATTGGAGAAAAATGGAGGAAAATTTGATTACATTCGATACGCTCTCTACAGGTCTGTCGACAATAACTATAATTAGATATAAGTATTAACAGTTGTGATCAAATCAAATGATTAAGGTATTTGCGAATGTTGCCCATAATCCTAACTGCCATTGCAATCACATTTCTACTCGAATTATTTGGTGATGGTCAGTTGCAAATCGAGCATTTTGCTAAATAAATATTTAAGCTATGATTTTTAAATTTGGCTAGGTCCTATATGGCCTCTAATTAGTGATGTTATTCAAAGGCCTTGTGTTGATAATCCTTTGCCGACAATATTAATGATGAATAACTATGTATCTTGGCCAAATATAGTAATGGTAAGCAAAATTGAAAACAATGTGAATTTGAACTGATTTAAACTCTTATTTGTCGTCAGTGTGTTCCAATATCCTGGTAAGTTTGAAAATTTAAAAATCAAACTGAAAAACAATAAAGTTATGTTTGACGTCATGTATCAGGTATTCAGCGGCCGATTTTCAGCTTTATTTGATGGCGCCGTTAATTATTTTAATGCTCTATTATTGGCCAAAAGTTGGGGTCTTTGCCAACATTATTGCCATAATTCTGGGCTCATTCATAGCATTGGCCCCCAAATTGTTGTTTAGTATTCCCCATATTTTTGATATTCACAAGAGTTTAAACTTTGAGACGATGGCAAAAACAATTAGCCATCAATATTGGGGTATTGAACAACACGTACAGCTTTATGTGGTAGGAATTTTGCTAGGTTATATGATTAGAAAGCATCCTAATATATATTTGGGTGGCCGTTGGGGAGAAATATTAATTTGGTTGAGCACTTGGGGGCTGACATTTTACGCGATATTCTGGCACAGGAATTACTTGAACTTGGCTGAATACAGAGTAACAGAATTGGAAGTAATTAATTGGATCGCCTTTTCAAAAATTTGCTATTGTTTGGGTTGGTGCTGGACTTTCTATGCCTGTACCACTGGAAGGGCAGGTATGAACTCGCATTCAATTGAATTATTGTGATATTAATTGGTTAAAAATAAACTTTCAAGGGTTTATCAATAAGTTCTTTAGCTGGAAAGGATTCAAACCATTTGCTTATCTAATGCTTGAAATTTATATGGTATGCTTTCAGGAATAATAGATTGAAATGACATTGCTCACTTTTAATACATTTCAACCGATTACAGTTACATCTATTTATAATAATCTATAGAATCGGAACGACAAGAGAACACGTATTTTATAGCGACTATTATGTGGTTTGTATTGAAGTTTGCATTTATTGTATAATTTGTTTAAACAGTAATTTTTGTACTCTAGTGGACAGTAATGATATTTGATTACATACTGACGTGCATTCTGTCCATTGCTGTCAACGTATTGATAACCAAACCTTTGGCTAATTTATTGAATTTGTTTATAAAGCAAAACAGAAAAGAGTTGTCAGAAGAGAACAATAGTTTCAAAATCAATGCAAACGGAAAACTTGGTTCCGATGACAATAATAATAACAACGATGTGATTGTTCTGAAAAATGTCGCCTTCGATGATAATCAGGATCTTAAGGATAAAGAGCTGATAAATGATACATATATTCATAATTTAGACAATAATGACGTCAATAATTCTGATAAAGAAATTAAACTTAAAATGTAAAATATATTTGAGTTAATAAATTATTTTATCTCTTAATATAAGGATGAACTAATATATTGACAAGGTCTTTTACTGGGTAAAAATTTCTAATACTCTACAGAGTTATCTGAAAATAAATTGAAAGATAACTTAAACTTTTGGTAATTATTGGTAAGAAAGTATTTTGAAACTACCAAGCCTAATATAATGCTGCATTAAGTCAGCTATAAATTCACGTGGTTCTATTGATAGCTTAAACATGATGAAATATAAAGTTCTAGAGACTTATATGTACATTTATAATCGTATAATACCCAGACTCGGATTCTGAGTAAAAAGTAATATTCTTAGATTAAAAGAGAATTCTGATTCTGTACTGAAGTTTATTGAAATATTAAACTTTAAAATTAATGTTTTATTATTCATCTGAAGACAACGCTCTGAAAACTTACATTCAGAAGAGGGTGAGTGGAACTACTGGCTCTTCTGGGGGCCCTCGTCCTCGCAGTCAGGACTGTCCACTGTTTGCTGGCCTGCAACTTCACCCACACGATGCCTGATGATACAGATTGATGACCCTGTTGTTATTCAAGAGACTGTCCGGTCCAAGAGATTATTCAAGAGATTGGTATCTATTGTTATGATTTGTTTGCGTTAACTGATTATGAGTTCTACTTATTTATCGCCAATTGTTTATCGACTTTCACGTAAGTCATCGTTAGTTATTTGAATAAACTTTGTATTTTCACCAGGATCACAACTTTCTAGAGGAGTGAAACAAATAAATCAAAGTATAGATAGACGAGCAAAATATTAGCAAATTTATGAAAGTTTATTGGAATCCATTTCATTTAAACAATCAATAATTTTGATTTATTATTTAAATATTTTGACTATAGATCACCAAGAATATAACATTAATTAGCTTATCAAAGTTCAAGTAAATTCAAATATTATTTGCCATTTTATCATAAATGATCAACTAATGATCTTTGTCATATTTTCATTCATCTGAATAGCATTCGAAGATAAAATCGATTTCTTTTTTTATTGTCAAATTGACCTTCGTCAAGTTGCTTCATATATTTGTTTCGATATATAATTTAATATCTTTTAGATTCAAAATTTATTTTTGTGTTATTTAAAGAAATTGAGATTTATTTGAAAAAAAGATAATGAATTCAATAAAATTCCTCAAAACCAACAAACAAAATGAGCTAGTTTCGAACAAAACTATGTTTGACCAAGCAATTAACTGGAAGTATCACTCTCAAAACGGGCAGAGAGTCGATCGAAAGACTGGTGATGTCGAAGGAATGGCTATTTATTACAAATTCTTTCGCAATAATCACACAATTGTTCCAAACAGTAGTGAAGACTACTTTCGGGGCATTTATTCGCGAAAAAGAAAAATCATTTGTTTTGTCCAAAACTTTGTCGTTTGGATTTATGCCATCAAACTTTTGACAAATATTTTCATTCGAAATGAGACCCTGGACATTTTGACTGGAAACATATTTAGCCTTCACCAACGACCAGAATTGCTTACCCTTGCTGATTTGTTCCTCAGCATTCTATTTGGTTACATCGGTGAGACTTCAATTTGATTTTAGCGATAGAATCGTGTATTTGAATTATATTAACATTCAAATTTGAACTAGGTTCTTTCTTGGCATTGAAGTCTTTAAAAAGAAACACTCACTTCATTCAAACGTTTCACAAATTGGAAAGATATGAAACTCTGGACCTGAATGACAAGCATTGCCTGACATTCACCAAAAGGACCAAATTCTTTGCCAAATACATAATAGTTTGCGTAACTCTCGGCAAATATGGTTTACACTTATTTGTTGCAATATTATTAATACTAATGATTCGCAAATATCCAAGCACATTGATGCTGGTGTCGGCTATTATATGGATGCTCTTGAACTGCATAATCATCAGACAAGTTGGGTCTATAATGTTGTCGTCTTTCTATTACGTCTACGTTATATCACTTTATTTGGAGCTCAGATTCAAACAAATTTATGAGAATCTTAATTATTTGAGCAAGATAGGTGAGATATCTCAATTGAGACTTCATTTTGTTTGAGAATTTCATAACTATTTTATTTTTGAATTTGAAATGAATTTTTTCAGTAAAAAGTATGAAAAGATTAATACAATTATTACAAAAATATTTTTAAATAATTAATTGATTTTCAATACAATTACAGAATCAGAGTATATATTATTTGAAAGACTTCGAGAACACGACGAGTGCTGTCGACTAACCCTCGCTATTAATCGATGGCTCCGTTATATCCTATTTGCTTACTATTATTTAATCGTACCCGTAATCGATTTGATTGTTATCTATGTCATATACGAGTCTTCTCTCATCTCAAGTCTGATCATTGCTTTTGTCTCAGTTCTGATTGTTATGAATTTATTTATTGTAAACTATTTGTTGTCATCGATAGGAATCGCAGCCCATAGTTGTTATCCATTTCTCAATTCATTGATTGCCAGAAAGAAAATGAGTGTATTTTTGAAATTCAAAATCCTTTCTCTGATTGAGAGGCTGTCCGGTCCTCTAATTGGTATCTATTGTTATGATTTGTTTGCGTTCACTAATTATGAGTTTTACATATTTATTGTAAATTGTGTTTTGAATTTCATATTATTAATGGGATTATTCTCATGACTAATGCTTTTAAAATCAAAATAAAAATTCCAATCATTGATTTGTCCTTGATCATTATTCAAGTTCATTAAAATCATTAATAATTTTGATCTATTAAAGTAATGGCAACAATGGAATTTTTGATTAATGATCATCAAGATCTCAAATCACTTTGAATATTACACTGATCAGTTTATCAAAGTTCAA
This sequence comes from Edwardzetes edwardsi, assembly GCA_034693445.1. Classification (NCBI taxonomy): domain Eukaryota; kingdom Metazoa; phylum Arthropoda; class Arachnida; order Sarcoptiformes; family Ceratozetidae; genus Edwardzetes; species Edwardzetes edwardsi. Next base: position 688 of record JAQFXL010001275.1, on the reverse strand, counting down.
GTAAATTCAAATATTATTTGTTATTTTATAGAAAATTTTCAAGAAATAAAGAAAATTCTTGTTTTTCATGAAAAATGTAAACTTGCATGTTAACAATTTGAAATTAACCTCGAATTCTCTCAAATATGAAAACACTATTTTTAATCATTATTTTTGATTATTTTTCAAATGAATGATTTAGCTTGGTATTGAAATAAAATTTCAAAAGCAATTTGTACAAACCAATTTTGAGTGAGTTCTTCCAAAAAAAAGCATTATGCAGTCTATTTTATTTGATCCTGCATATACATCCAATTTATTGTTCTATAATTAAAGTTTTAAAATTTGGATCATTAAGTCATTTACTAAACTGTCATTCAATATACCTAGAATATATTAACGGTTGGCTTTCGTGATACTAGATCATTAAATCGGAATTTAGATCAAACAATTCTTAGAAAACTAGTCTGGAAACTATTTCACTCATTGAATTGCAACAAGACAATATAAGGAGAGTAGTGATTTTCAGTTTAAACTTGATTCAATTCATACTTTATGGTTGAAAATGCCTACAAATCAAACATTATTTGATTCAACACTTGAGTCGAGACATCGAAGAAAACCACACAAATATTCAGTCCGACCGATGAGTGAAAGAGTGGAAGGAATTGATTTGTTTCACAAATACTTCAAAGAACACACACTTCTG
>JAQFXL010001274.1:0-12891 GCA_034693445.1 Edwardzetes edwardsi | reverse complement strand
CTCTCTCTCTCTCTCTCTCTCTCTCCCCTACCGTTTTCTATACTCATTTCAATTGAATTTCCAGGAAAAAAATACTCTTCTTATTGACTTTTGATATTTAAAAAGCCAAAAAACAAAACCCAGGAATGTTATGTCAACTTCTGACTCACAGCTGGAATTCCTTTGTTTTCAGACAATTGTTGTTCTGACAGAACCTACTATTTGAACAAAATTTCATTTCTTCTATACTTTCATTTGAAGGAAAATATTTCGTTTCCTTATTTATATTCGAGTCGTAAATAATAAACAGAATAGTTTTTGTTATACATTTCAGTTTAATTACTGGGAATTCTTGGACTGAATTCTGTGTCTGAAAAGTAATTACTTAGAGAACAGTCTTTCGTTTTGTTGATAATTAACTGAAGACTCCTTTCATTGGACATAAAAATAAGAGATGAAAACAAATAGGATTTTGTCAGACATATGAAGGATAGCATTGAATATGAGTTACAATTGAATGCATTGAAGGCTTAAATGAAATGTTTGTCAATACCTTTGATGGCTGGTGTATGTGATCTGAGCTAACACTAGCGCTAATTCTTCGTTGCCCGGGTAAGAGTGATGAGGATGGCTTTAGTGTGGAGGCAGACCTGGTATCTTTGCTCTCTTCGCCACTATAGCCACTGGCGCCGCTCACGCTCTCGTCGCTGTGGATACCTGTTTGGAGTAGGAGGCTGTCAGCGCTGACAGTACACTTTCGGGCTAATTCGATGGCCAGTCCGGTACCACTACCACATGATGAGGCAGAGTTGTCTTCGTTTCTGTCAAAGAATTGCTAGATTACTAATGGAAAAAAATTATAAAAATTTTCCAAAACTTTACTGAATTGAAAATATTTGTCTTTCAGACCACAGATAGTGAGAGACAACAGAATTCAAATCACTATAAATTCGTATAATAATAATCAGTCAAAGTTTTCAAAGCTTTTTCGATTGCAAAACCGGTGTATTGTTTGTGTTGTTATATCAGTTACTGATTACAAATTTGTATCTTAACTGCAATTTGTATTAAAACTACAAAAAAAATTCGTAACGCTTTCCGTAGATATCGATTTCAAAAGTTGTTAAACAATATATTTGTTGACATTTTTAGCATTTTTGTGACAAAAAAAGTAACAAATTGTTAGAAAATTACAAAATATGTGAAAACATTCACAAAAATCGAGAAACAAAACCGATTTGAATTCAAACTAAGACTTTGATGAAAGTCACGGAATATTCCACTGCGCTTGCATTGAAATATTATTTGACCAAGTTTACCATATAAGTGACTTAACTGACTACATTTACACTGCAATTCATTCATAATTTTCATGGATATTTGTATATAATTATTGAATTTGTAAATAAATGTGCTGAGCAATCAATGAAGAGGCAGTTTCACAATATCCTGAGTTGTCGTTCAGGGATTGTATGGACTTTCAATCAATTTATTATTAATGTTAACTCATTTCCTTCATAACCAAAATTCGTTTAATTTTAAGTATTCATAACTTTCTCTTTGATTATTATAAGAGTAAATGATTGTAAAGGGAATTACAACTCAGGCAATGGTTTGGCAATTTTTTCAATGCAATATATATGTGATAGTTTCATATGTTGATGTAAATTTTACATTATGTTTTACATTGTACAAGTACAGTGTACATTCTAATGGGGAAAAATTAAAAATAGTATCTGTATATCACCTTGATATTATAAAAGAATAACAAACATACGTATACAATACCCTTCATCTTTTTTAACTTGAACCTTCACATGAAAAATGAATTAAATGTCAAAAGATTCAATTGTTTTCTAATTTATCCATCAATTAATCAACTTTTTTATGACTCTTCCCACTACTCATCAATCTGTTCGAGTCAAATGATTTTACAAAAAAAAATCAATGAATTGTTTGAAATTCATTTCACATTTTGAAAGGTTTTAAATGAAAGTAAAGAAAGTTTCTGAGAAAAACATCTAATTTAATGGCTTTTTGTGATCTTTGGTATGGCTTTGAGTTATTTGAATGAATTGAGTCTTAGTCTGTTTATGACAATTGTTTCGTTACTACTTTTTATGTGCTTTTTTTAAACAATTGTGGTCTGAATTAATAATTAGACTCTGAGTTAAGTCAGGAATTAAACCAATGAATAGTGAATTCAGGCTTTCATTGCATTCATTAATAATTTCTTGTGTTTAAAAGTAAGAGATTTCTGTAAATTGTTTCGTAAATACTTAATCACTGACTCGTAATTAGGTCTGTATTTAAATAGAATGAGCTTAGAATCTCAACCAATGTAGTTTTAAGTAGTTTCCAGGAACTTTCAGATAGTTTCAACACTAGTTTCAATTCAATGCTAATCAATAAAGATTTTCATATTATAATCTGATTTTCCTCAATCTTAGTCAACTGTTACTTTTGAATTGTAGCAAATATTTTAGCTTGATACAATAGAATTTTTATGGATAGAAATGAAATCTATTTTATACGTCATATATTCTTCATAGTTAAGTTTCAAGTCATACTTCAATTCAGTAATTACTTTATTTTTATACTAAATTCAATCTTTCAATCAATCTCTCGTCTATTTTCTAACCAAGCAAGTTTTGTTCCTTTCTTATAACCAACGGAATATATTAAATTTTGTACCTGCCAATTCTTGCTAAAAATTAAGATTTGAGAAAGCAAATATGAATTACTTACATGCTATTACTACAGCTCGGACTGGGAGTACTTAATTCGGTGTAGCTCGAGTCGAGAGGTGACTTACTGCCCGATTCCCGTCGGTGCAAGGTGCGCACATGTCTGGGCTCACCCGGCACTGTTAATGAATGTTTTCGAGGATAATTGGTGGGCGACTTCTTCACTTCATCGTTGCTGTTCTGCTGGCCTTTCCATGTTTTAGATCTCCACGAAACCTTCCTCGAAGAGCCCACATCTACTACAGTGGTGTTGGAACTGATCGAACCGCTAGTGCTTCCCGTTTCGGACACAATCGCCGGACTATGGCTTTTAGCCGCTTTGGGTGAAGGACTTTCAGTCTTTACTGTAATCTCCTATAAGTAATGAATTAAATATCAAATAATAATTATTAGTATTAAATATGGATTAAAATTTTGAATAATAATAATCAAAAACTAATCAGCGGTTCATTAGATCGGATAAAATACAAACAATAAAACGAAAATTTGGGGAATTTTTCCGTAATTACCACAAAATTGTCAGTTTTAGAGATATTTTATAGTGAAAGACATTTTTGATAAGCGATTGCTTTAAAATCATATAAAGATATTATTATAGACTTTAGAAGAATAAGCGATCAAATAGACTCTAGTCTATTTTTCTATTTAATAGAGGAAAGAGTAGAGAAGTTTTATTATTATTTTAAAGCTTTAAAAGTATTTGAAACGTGCAAATCTTGAAAAATCATTTGGAAAACAGAGTCGGATGAAGAAAATGATAGGATTGGAGTCGAGTCACGACAGACATAAATCGGCGATAAATTTCTTACCCATAAAACAAAATGATTTTTTATATAACGATAAGTTTTTAATGGGACCAATAATTTTAGAGAATGGAAGGGCAAGGATGAGATTCTTGCACGATTATTATCTGTGTACTTCATGGCCAATTGAGACAAATTTATTGAACAAGTTAAGTTTGTGAATCAAAGTCGAAAAAATATTCAACTGTTTTTCCAATCAATTTATTTCTGAATAAGACAGACAGATATGTCGTTCCTCATAGACAGTAGCGCTCATATTCTGATTAATAATCTGATAAATCACTTGGTGTCCTACAGTGATAACCAGGGAAAGCCAGATTCAAGTTAACTACTCCAAGGACCATGAATCAAATTATACAGCCCTATATATATTCAAGAATCTTGAATATACTAAGATACAAATGTACATGTTAATTTAGAAGTGACGCAACGATTCTTCAAATTCATCATGCAGACTCATTGAGGAACTGGTGTTCCCTTAAATAGGCCTCCCCTTTCTTACGACGAGTTGTGAAATGAGGAAGTTTTTAGACATTAATACCGTTTTTACACTCAAATTATATTTTATGAAGTCGTATATGATTTGGAATTTTTCATAAAAACAATTTTTAGGGAATTTTTACAATTTTATGCCTCAAAAAATTGGAATAATTGAAAGAATTATTTCTATTTTTAACTCGAATCAAATGATAACTAAAATAGGAAACAATTCAATTGAATAATATATATAAATATATATATATATTTGTCTTATATTTGACAGATTAGTAAAAAAAAAATCTGATAAATAATTGATAGTTAATTCAAAATTAAATTTAAAAATAGTTTTATTAGAAGGATGAATCAATAAATAATTAAATCACTTTAAAAATCATGCAGGTGATTTTTTTTTAATGAAGAACTAATCTTCAAATAGTAATTAATTGAAATTAGATAACAAACTCATTAAAGTATATTTCTTAAGAGGAAAATTGAATGAAAATGCAATTATATTAATGAAGCGAGATCATTTTTTTCATTAAAACAAATCACTTAATATTATAAAAGCGAATATTAATGATTCTTAAATCGATTCGGTTTATAATTTTTTGTCTAAATGCCAAATGTTTTCTTATCTTACAAATTATTGTTCTTGCAATCCTGCGCTTGAAAATGAGGATTTTAGTTTGAAAAATTGCTCTTGTGCGAAAAATGAATCAAGTAATTGTATTCTAATGTAGATAATTAATAGTCTAGTAACTAAAAAGAGATTTTTCACTCAATTCGGTTGAATTTATAGGCAGAGCAAAAAAATGTCATATATTTTATATATATAAAAAATATAAATTATATTTTAAAAGACATTTTTCAAGGGCTTTGAAAAGTATGAAATTTATTGAAAAATAAGATGAACTGAAAAATCATTTCTTAATCCTTGAGGGTTCTTTTATTAAAGTATATTTAGGTATTATTCGCTTCAAATTACATTTTAGACGTTAAATTGTTGCAGGGATGCCCAAGGTCCTCAAGTTTAGGGAGAGGGTCTGATAGAGGAAAATTTCAATGGGTTAAGGGTACTTTGCCAACAGACCTAGTGCCTCAAGCCTCAACAGACCTAGTGTCTGTCCATGAGCGTAATTTTTCATTCGAGATTGTTTCGAATTTCTACTAGTTTTTCCTGCAATTAGTCAGAAGGTTCAAGCCTTCACTCCCTTGGTCACCCCTGATTCGTTGAAACCTTTTTCGCAATTCTTTTGATTCATTTGATTTTACATTTATTTTTAGATATTATCAAAGACTAGATTTCAATGTAAATGTGGAATAAATTTCTATTTTGCAGCAGATATGAGCAGGCTCATGTTTCAATACTATATAAGATTTAGAAATATTCTGTTAAAAATCAAATGTGATTTTTCTCAAACCAACTTCAATTGAAAATTGAATATTCGAGTGAAAAACGTCTGTATTCCCAATGGGCAAGGAATAAAATCTTGGTTATGAATGAAATTTGGCTAAAAAGTGCTGACAACGCAAAATAAAGTTTGATAGATAAGTGCAAAAATGCTTATATTGAGAAATTTTGTTCAACAAATTAAAACTCATTTTCTTCGACGATAGGCTCAAAATTGTAATCAAAGCTACGAATGAATAAACTCTTGGCAATGAATTAGATTCGGGCTCTGTTTGTGACACAATGGAATTTTATAACACAGAAGATATATAAGACAGCTATGTTTTCTACATTGTATCTACTGATCAATTATAGTGCAATTCATGTGCCGATCGTCGAGCGCTCACAGATTTAATGCATTACTGGGTTATATGTGAATCGTTAGCTATGAGCCGAGTACTCGACGATACACCCGAGCGGAAAGACATTTCGCGTCCGACAGTCTATTGTCTTATTTTACATTCAATGGAGAGATAAGAGAAGAAAAATTATTTTGAATTTGCATTTATTAGTCCATAAAATCAGTCGATTCTTTCATAGATTAAAAAAAAGCAAAACTCAAGAGTTGCAAGAGTTGTCTGATTGAAGGCAACAGTTATTCATAAACTCTTTCGGCAAATATTGAGACAATAAATTATAAGAGTTTTATGAATTTGGCATAAATTCAATGCGATTTAAATCATTCATAGCTTCTGAAAACCTCATGTCTTCAAAATACAAATATTTGCTTTTGAATAAGGAATAGGATATCAGTTTTGAAGAATAGCTGAGATAACGAGGAATTCACTGACGGATACGGCTTTCCTCAAATCACAATATATTAGATCTGAACTTATATTTACTTTTTATTAAAATCATTTGAAGACTTGATTTGAAAAACGATTCTAACGTTTCGAGAGTTCATTAATTTGTCTGTAATTTGATTTAATAAATGAATGATTTGATTAAGTATTATATGTTTGATGTCTTAAAGAAAATGCATCTTTGGATGAAAAATGGCAGACAATTGATCTTAGAATCTGAATAAAGAGCTCTATCTTTGCTCTTCATTAGAGGATAGTTTTGTTTTTCATTAATATAGATTAGTTTCTGAGTTATATTCTAAACAATTCAAAAGACATGATATATTTGAATTTCATTCAAGGCTTAGGGATGGTAGGGATGGTAGGGATCAATCGATAGATTGTGTTGTCGTCGTTGTTGGTGCGCAACACATACTGTGCCCAACAGTTTAAGAATGTTTTGTCATTTTGATGGATATGTCGGCCAAATATGTTGTACTCATGGCTTAGTTCAATGAATCGAATAATTCAGAGCTGATGTCAATCAGTAGCCCAGCCTTTATGGCCGTAATGGCAGTCAACAGTCCTGAAGCTAACACTAATTGCAAGCAATTCTGATCTACTTTTTGACATTTAGTGCTCTTTCCTATCAATAAATAGGGATTTGATTTTGAAAATTCATTTTATTCAATCTTGGGATTGATTTTATTGACTTTTCAGTGAAGAATCTCATAAATTTTGATGAAACTCAGGGCCAAACTATAACCTTTAAAAATGACCATGACATTTCACAAAAATGCTTCTATTACAATGATTACTTCAAGAATAATTGCCTAGGTGGTTGAAAACCTTCAATAGTAGTCAAGAATTTCTATTATAACAAATGAAAAGATTATTTTTCAAAACATCTGTTATTATTAATAACTTTTGAATAATTCCTATGCAAACATGTGAAATAATACCAAGAGGCTTAATCTATAGATAGATAGATAGAAAAGCCCACGATTTCTCAATTTAAAGATCGGAAATAACTTCAGGGTAAATTTTTGAATTTCATTAAAAACGTGGGTTAGATGGCAATAAAGTGTTAAGGGTTGACCTTTCCTCTTGCACGTCTAACCATAAAATAAAGATGAACTAGCACAAGGTTTAGAGAGATTTTAACGCGATTAGATCTAGGAATGTTTCAAATGTCTGTTTTTATGATATCTCGTGTTTTTATATCATTTGAAATGTCGCACAAAATTTGAAACCATTTTTGTGAGACTTTTATCAGTTATATGACTATAATCTGAGAACACAATAAAAATATCGCTTCAAAAAAGGTCTATAAAAACATTAAAATGAAAGCAATTTGAAAAATCAATTTTTCGCTTTCCATGCTTTGCTTCCCAGTTATTCTGAGCCCTACTCTGAATAAGAATCACATAAAATCTAATAAACAATTTTGAAAACGTTGTCCAACTTATAGATGCAATGATTTCATTATTTTTCATTTGAATTGATTAATAAAATTTGTTTATTATTTTCCGGAACTAATCAAAAATTTCGCTTCACTTTTGAAATCTGAGGGAACTTCTGAATAAAAGTCAGTAATTATTTGAAATTAGATTTCAGATAAACTCAATTTTATTCATTTAGAAAACGGCTTTTTGAAGCTATTCGTCAATATTTTTGTCTTCAGTTCTGAATAGAAATGAATTTTATTTCTTCAGTTTGTGAACCGATTCTTCATTTCGTTTGATTTGATGGCATATCATTCAAATCAATCGCTTGAAGTGCAGGGATGGACACGGACAGAATACAATTTAATCGATAAAACCCCCTTGAGACTAACCAAAGCTTCAAGAATTGTAAATTGGGCAATTTATTGAATAAAATATATCTAGGGAATACACAATTTTCTATTGTATTTCTTAAGTAATGAAACGGCAATCTTGGTCATCTCTGTTTGGTTAGGAAGAAAGATTACTTCACTATACTCTTGCCTTTAATTTCAGTTCAATGTCAACCAAAACGATTGAAAAGTAAAACAAATTGAAAACTGTTTGATATTATTATATATTTTTTCGCTCCGTTTCTTAGAAAAGTAGTTTTACTCAAAGGATTTGAAGGCAATAGCTTTTGATGTCATTAGTGAGATTAGCTTATGTTGTGCTCAGCACAGCACACAGTAATCAATGGGCTCAGGCCTGACACAGGGCCTACTGTGACAAGAATTATTAACAAAAATACGCACAGAATCGCAGAATTGCTGCAGTTTTTCTCGAGCTCTCTATCATATGCATAAAGAATATTCTGTGCCATAGACTGAACAGACTCTGAATATTGTCGACAAACGACTCCAATTAGAGATCACTTCAGAGATTGCAACTGAAAACCTATTTTTATTTACTTTCATATCATTTAATCCGCGATATCTATGGATACTATATTTGCAATCATTTTGCGCCGTTCCTAATAATATACTCATCTTGTATACAAACCTATGACATGCTATCATTTGCAGCAGTCGTTCCCTTTTATTTACAAGTTATTCAAACAAAATCATTGAGTAATTCGAAAAAAATCAGAGAAAAAAATCTGCTTGCTATTACACAATTGATACATATCTGTGAAGAGCCCGCTTATCATCAAAGCTTATAAATGTCGGCTCCAATAGAATCCAATTATTTTATAATAAAGTAATGTTTGATATTCTGTTCAAAGAATTGAAAATTCTTTAATAAACAGCAAACACTTAATTGCATAACAAATACATTTCTAGGTTTTGTTTGAATTTGAATGAGTAAGTCAAGTTTAAGAATTGATATTCTGCTAACCCCTACTGTCTAGGATTCAAAAATCACAATAAGTTCAAAGGAAAGGCTTGTTTTTTAGAATATTAGGAAAATATAGGCTTAAATTCAAGGATTTGGAGGAAAAAGTACAAAAACTTCTAATTAAGTTTGATCCAGGCTTCGTTTGTTGGACTATTCAAGTCAACAATAACCTTGTCCACAAATTTTCTGCAGAATATTTTATTAGCTTTGAGTGGAAACAGACATTCAAGTCATGGCTGAGTTTAAAGGAATCCAAAGTTGAGAAACAGTCCGTTCGTTAGTTTTGGATTTAAGGTATAGTTATTTCTGAGAAATAGTAGAATAAAATACAGAAACAAATTGTTATCTCAAACCTAAATAAATCGTCTCTTCAAACAATAAGAGGGACTGAAGTCAGAGTCAAATCAAATTTAATTTGAAATATATTTCAAATAAATTCCGGCGACAAATCTCTCTTTCTATCTCTCCCCTCCCTCCCTTCCTCCCTTTCTCTCACCCTTCCTCCCTCTCCCTTTGAAACATAGTTTAGAAAAAATGTGCTCAAAATGAATTTTGAAGAAATTTTTGGTTTAAAGTAGAGATTTGAGGAATATTTGAAAATAATTGTCTGCTTATAAAACATGGTTTGAATTTTATGACAACATTTAAAATGGTATAAGAATTTTGTTCCCTCTTAGGTATTCCCTTAAGCAAATCAGTTGAAGTTTGATACTGTTATCCCGTTTATTTAAGGATAGCTGATGTAGAGGAATCAACACAATGATGATCAAGATAGTTTAACATAAAGTGCTAATGTTTGCTAAGATGTTTGGGGTTAAAAATCGAGAATTAATCGCTTTAATGGCTGTTTTGATTGTTTTTAAATTGTAATGTGATTGATGAAAATTACCCAGCTTGAAAAAAAACAATGTTTTCTTGTTGGATAATTTTCAAAAAAATTAAGCTTACTCAGCCAGAAGCTTGTTCGTGTACATTTAATGAGCTACAAGTAACGAACTAAATGACATTAGTATAATTCGACCATGGTAATAAGTAGCTGAGTCAACATTACTCATGCAGTGGTGTTCTTATTCAGAGCAGTAGAAGGAAGTAGAAGAATATTTTTGGGTTCGAATTAAGTCAAGTGAAGCCAACTCTCGACAGGCTATCAATTGCGAAACGAATGACTATTTTTTTCAAACCTAGTGATGAAATTCGCGGTAAATTAAGTTCACATGAATTGGTGAACAGAACAGTAGTGCCCGGAATGGAAATCAATCGAATACTACAGAGATTTAAGTCATTTAAAATCAAATATATTTTCATCTATTGAAAAGCCGGTGACAAACAGTGCAAAAATGTCAGCCAATCATTGAGCACAGGATATGAGACTAGAATTGAATAATGAATTCTATTATTCAGAAATTTAAATTAGGAGAATATCTAATTAAATGTTCTAACTAAAGCTCAGTGGCAGGGATGCGCAAGATAGTAAAGTCAACTAGAACTCTGATTGGAAAATAATCTAGTCAATATTTTAAGATGATATGTCTAATAAGCATCAAAGTAATGTGCTTAGTCACCTTGCTCATCTTCGTAATTAATGCATCCAGTTTGCATAATTATTTTTAGTCTTTGGAAAAATCATAATGGGATAAAAGATGGTCTAATAAAGGTTTTCCCTTGTTGTTTTCGCACAGAATTCTTTCATATTTATTAATTCTGTTCTTATGATTGAAAGCTAAGAGTTTTTGGATTTCATTGTTATTATAACAGAATATTCTGTATTCTCAACGCTATGAATATAATACCCAGTGTTGAAGAGTAGATAAATAAATGAGCCGTGGAGATAATGTGGCAAAAAACATGTACACTGTGATTGTGCGGTGGCTGGTCTTATACATTATCATTATCAGCTCATATACCCCCAGTATGGAAAAAAGGATTGATGAGGAAAGAAATTTTTTGTTTCTATTTGTATTAACAGAAAAAAGACAATATTTAAGGGATGTATGAATTCATTTGTAATAACTTTGCTTTTTGGGAATGGCTATTGTGTTTTTTGCTACGGATTATATGCTGGTAGGGATTGGGAACATATCCTCTCTTCTCTTCCAATTTTATCCTTAGGATTCATGAGAGCTCAGAATATTGGGATAAATAATTCAATAATTCATCGAAAGGCTAATAAAACGGCATTTGTATTATTTCCGAACTTTTACATTAGATTTAATGCAAGTATTGCTATCCATAGCCAACTGAACCCTCGCTAAAAGTTATCGATTTATCGATAATAATAGACGAGGAGAGAGAGAGAGAGAGAGAGAGAGAGAGAGAGAGAGAGAGAGAGAGAGAGAGAGAGAGAGAGAGACAGATTGCGATATGAAGTTTGACAAAAGCTAAGCTTTTTTGCGAATCAAATATAGCATTGAATTCAATGACAACTAATTCTTGTGAAACAAAGCGTCTCTTCAACCGAACAATTGACTCGCAATATGAAGATAGGATCCGACAAAAATTGGATAAACATAATATAATTGAGATCTAATAGAGAATTTTATTCAATTTCATATCACCTGATTTGCAGCTCTAAACAAATCCAATATATAAATGAAGAAGCTAGATCAGATCAATTATAAGAAATTTGTGATTATTCTGTTGTTGCGAAACACTTGTTAATAAAGAATTCAAAAGAAATATAAACTAGCATGATATACTATTTGGAAATCATTTCTTTTTGCGAAACGATTGGATTCAAATTTAACCTTTGTACATTTATCATGTTAATTGTAATGAATAGAAGACTTGAGCACTGATTCAGAAGACAAACCCAAATGATTAAGTGAAAAAAAGTTATCTTTTCAGTTTTTCTAGTCATTAGTCAAAGATACCGAACAATAGCCACAGTGGAAGAAAACAGATGACAGACCTCAGGAGGCGGTGATAAATATCGGAAGCAGTGATGTCGGTCTGTAATCAACGAAATAAGCGCTCGGTTTCCCAAAATGGAGTCATTTTTTCTTCGAGAATAACTGTTTTCAAGAGATAGTAATTATGGCATCGAATCACTGAATATAATTGAATTTCTGGAATCGATTCCAACCCTATTCTGTGCTAATGATTGGAATGCAAACAAACTTTGCTTTCTATAAAGTACTCTTCATAGACTCTATCACTCTATTGGACGGAATAAATATGTATTTTGAGAGTTGATTATCGATAGGTTTTATTGATTTTGAAGTATAGTCTGCAGTCTATTAGCATAACTAAACTCATTGTTATTCCTAAGGATTTGTTTTTTCCGTGAAACCTATTTCTTGGACTGAATAGAAATGAATGTTGACTTCAATCACGAATTTAAGACATGAAAACTGAAATTACTTTTTTCAAAATCAATACAATTTTTTTTCTTCTCTTATCTGAAATAAAAGCAAAAAATATTGCTTTTTGTCGATCTTTCGTAAGAATAAGTGAATACAAAAACATTTATTAGACAGGGATTACATTTTTTCATTGTTTTGCACTCAGAATGTGTTTTGAGATTAATCATGCAATTCCAAGCAGAAATGATAGAGTCAGGCACAAATTTTGGATTTTTCCAGTGATAGATCCTTTTGAAAATTGAGAATAAAAGCGAGTGAATTCACTTCAAATAAATGTCAATTCTTGTTAAGAATAAGAGAGAAAACCTGTAAAAACCAACCATCGATTGGTTTAAAACCTTTTATTATATATAAGACTGAAGTCAGACACAAAATAAGGCTCAAAACAAAAGACATTATATCCTTGCAATCGATTTGTTATATAATTTTAATCAATTTACTCATAAATAACAATTCATTAAAAAGT
>JAQFXL010001273.1:0-12893 GCA_034693445.1 Edwardzetes edwardsi | reverse complement strand
TAAAAATAGTCGCTTATAATCAACATTTGTTTCCTCTATAATCAACGCTATGCTTAGACCACTCTAATAGAGAACTGTAGTAAAACTACTCCATTATAATCAACAACGAATTTCACAAAACTGTAAACAAAATTTAGGAAAAACTAACTCAAAATTCACTCAAATCTCTTAAAGATTGGAAAATAACTGATTATTTGTAATAAATAGCAGTATTTGATGTAAAATTTTAATATAATGTCATTCAAATAATAAACCTTTTATTTGAATATGTTTTCAATACAATGTTCTCTATATTATAATCAACAGATTCTTCAGACCAATCTTCTCGATTATAATGGCAGTCAAGTGTACAAAATTATAATTAGTTTTTGTACAGAAAACGATTAAAGTGTTTGTCTTTTGTTAGATCTCAAACAAATTTCAGTTAAGTTTCGTTGTTTTAATGATATATTCACTCACTTCTGAAGCAGAGGAAAGCAAATCAATACTTTCACTATTTTTTCCTGAATTTCCTGAATATTGTCTTTGAATTTGAAAATTCTATAAAAAAGAGGAGAAAAATGTCAAAACTATACAAAAACTTTAGGAAATTTTAAAGGAATTCAAAAAATAATTGGCAATCATTGATGCAAAAAATATAAAGGGATGAATCTAGGTATGTCTACGTCAACTAATAACCAAAAACTTAATGGGTAAAAATAAAATGATGAACATTTGAAGCCTTGGAAATTTATTGAAGTTGCAATTTTGAAAACCATTTTTCAGAACTCCTGTTGACCATCACTGATGACCGTCATTAAAAACCAATAATTTTGAAAATTTAACAAGCAAAAAAATATTGCTCGTTATTACTCGACAGTAAGAAATAAACTAGGAAATTTAGTATATGTCTGAACTAATTCTTGGGTCAAATTTCAATTAAAATTTACAATAAATTAGTGAAATCTCAGACAATATTTTGAAATAAAATCAAAATTTTTGACTTAAATTTGAATAGTTTTACAAAATGGGTATAAAATGTTGAGAATAGCGGTTATTATTAGCTTTTGTCTCATTCACTCAAAAAATGCTTTCAAAATAAATTAAATTTTAATGGGTGTTTATTACATGATGAGCAAGGTAGTACAAAATTTCTTGCCATTAGTTCTTGGTATAAGAACTTAATTTATTACATGAACTTGAAGTTCAATAATAAAACAAGATAAAAATTTAAACCCATAGTTAGACTGATAAAAAATTAAAGACCTTGCTAATGTTCTGCTATGTAATATGGATTGAGTGCAATATATTTGAGTTAAATTTTGATAAATTTTTGATAACTCAATGAATTTGTTGACAAATCTAATGGAATAAAGAATCTATAAATTATTTTCAGCATGGTTGACACTATTCTACGATTAGTTAAACAAGATAATTTGATAAGCTTGAAATAAATTCGATGAAATTGCATATGAAATAAGTTTAATGAAATAGAAGTAATCTAGCCAATTTAAATATGATTAACATAATTGAATTTTCCTTTCTTCAATCGAACCAAATATTTGATTCATTATAATACCAAAAAAAACACATTTGCTCTGAAAATCTGAAAGATTTGATAAAATTCAACTAAAACCCAATGAATCGAATTTTATGTCCCATTTGTTGTTCAAATTTTCACTACTTTACAAAAAAGTCATTTTATTTGAAGCAAAAACCTTTTAATTCAATAAAAAAAATCGCATAAATAATGCAAAAATTCCAAACATTTCACTGTAAACAGAGAATAACAGCTAAAAAGCAAGCCTTCTCTAAGCACAGAATAGTAATATCCCTGAGCAGACAAATAACACAGTCATGTATCAGAGGAACTGGCAGTAGAGGAAAACAAAATTATGTAATAATCCATAAAATATTTTGTTCATAAATGGCAAATGTTGTGCAGCTCTGCCTTATATGGGAATTATGTGAGCCTTAAGAGACCATCCATTGTCTTATGCTCTGGTCGTCAAAAAATGTGTTGTGTTTTGATTGAATTAAATTTTGTTTGGGATCTCATAATATACTCGTTGCAGATGTGCTCAGCATTCAAATCGAAACCAATTTATCATTTGCTATCTTTTGGTTGGGAAAGGCGTCAGATATGTCTTTCCATCGAAAGCTTAATATCAAAATACATTTGAGACGAATAAAAATAAGAAAAAAACATTTGCTTCTGAATTGAGATAAGACTCAAAACTAAAACTTTTATTTGAATAACAAAACAGATATCAACTCATTATTGATGGCATCGAATAATAGAGTGAATTAGATGTAGATTTAAAAGGAATGGTATGAACTCACTCTGAAGAAGGTCATTGTGGAGCCGCCCTCGAGGGCTCCGTATTTGATTTTGGTCTGAGAGGCCAAGTCTTCGACGCTTTCAATCGGTGTAATCACACGATCGACGGTCAGAAAGGCGGCCAAATTGGCCGTATAGGAAGAGATGAGGATTAGGGTGAAGAACCACCAAATGGCACCTATTATTCGTGTAGATATGGAACGAGGATTCAGATCACAGCCCTGTTTCATGAGTGTGACCACGGTGAACCAGAATGAGTCGGCCAGACTGAACTGGTTCTCTATCACATCCGACTCCTTTAAAAAAATGAGTTACAAAATAGAATCAATCATTAATTGTTTGCAAAGAATTAATTGTTTTAATTTTGTGCGAAAACTAAACTCATTATAATATTATTGCAATTATTTTCACTTCACATATGGATTATGTTTTTAATTTAAAGCAGAAAAATGCTCTCATTTTGTGTGAAATTAATCATTTTGTGTCTCAAAAAAACAATTCGGAATATTTTAAAAGAGAAATAACTTATAAAATAGCGTTTTGTGATACAAATGACAACTTTTGGACCGGAAAACAGAAAAGTTGTTATATTTTCTCTATCTTCAAGGCATAGCAACGATCTCTCTCTCTCTCTCTCTCTCTCTCTCTCTCTCTCTCTCTCTCTCTCTCTCAAAAATGTGAGGAATGGTTGAGAAATTTGATATGACTGAAGAGGTAATACCTTTTCACACGGATGTGGGTTTTGCCACTCGAATGGACTGAAACGGGCGACTATGAAGAGCGTGGAACTGACCAGAATATAGGCGACCACAACATACAGCCATATATCTACTGCTAATGGGCTCATGAAAGAGAAGAGTCGAGTTGGCATTTGGGTCGGAATTTTGAATAAGATTCCAATTCCCAAATTCATGAACGGTTTGGTAAAATCGATGACTTCTTCGCGCGCATAGCTTATAGTCATCGGCGCCAGAGCTAAGTCCGCTTTCTATCGATCAACAGATAACAAAACGTGTGATTATTTTTCGGGACTAAACCCAAAACCAATCTATTTTTGAAACTTTTTATAACAAATCAAAATTGAGTCTTACTTTGAGAATCAGTTCTCTGACTAATCCATTCCACTCTCCATTTGTGACATTTTGGGCACCGAATCGTTTGTCGGGCACTAAATATAATTCAAAATTAAATCCCAACTCCTTTGAGATGGCGTTCAGCAAATCGATACAAAAGCCCTCGTATTTGATGGACGCGGAAGAGTTGATTTGCTTCAACATTATATAAGGCGTCGACTGAAATATTCAAAAAAGTTAACATGGTTAAATGGGATACCAGGTTAAGTTAAGTTCGAAAAAAACAAAGTGAATTAAAATTGTAATTCAATCCTCAAATGGGAATATTTTGAAAATAACTCTATTTTTGAAAAATAGACAAAACTGTCTCAAAGACAGGATTTCTTTCGATACAACTTTCCCTTCATTTGTATTTATGATACGATTCTAAGAAAATATTTAGCGAAAGGAAGAGTAGCTTTGAAGCCGTAGAAAGAAATGAGAAAACCTCACAAACATTGAATTGAAAAAAGTAATAATTTACGAGAAAATATAATTTTCGGACATTTGCTGACATTTTTTGCTGTTTGGTCCGTCCATTGGAAGTCATGCACTGAATGGAACCAATCCTAACGTCTTTGTGACCATTGATCATAATGAGGGTCAAATTGAATTATTGTTTAACTCACTTTTTTCACACAAAAATCAAAGATATTTTTGACATAATTGAGATTTAGTTGAAAATATTTAAAGAATTTTAATGACATTCTTTCAAACCCTAAAAACATCTCATTTTGTAAAAACACTCTTCAATTGAGAAAATCTATTGAAATATCGATAAACTCATAATTGAGTCAAGTTTTCACTTTAATTCAATAGAAAAATGTTCACTAATAGAAACTTGAACAAGATAAAAACAAAATTGACTCTGACTCAATTAATACAACTTGTTATTGCATTTTCAAAACCAAAGTCTAGATTTGCTTCAATTTACACCAAAAACAAGTTATATTAATTTGATTACGAAATCAGTGAATATGTCAGCTCTGGTTATGAATTATTAGATCAAAAGTTTAGGACAGACCTCAATAGTAGTGACTTTGAGCGTAATGTTATTATAACCAAACTCTCGAAATGCGTGAAGTTTTGTGATATTAAGTCCCGAATCGATTGTGAATTCGCCGACCTTTCAGTCGGTGGAGAAAAATATTTCAATTAATTTATAATATAATTTAAGTGCCTTAATAAGTATCAAAATTCACTGTAGTAATAATACCTTGTCAAGCTCTTGTTGTCTCAGTTTCAATAAATCCATTTTAACCCCGGATCGCACGCCTTCTTTGAATGATATCTTTCCCGTCAAACCTTGAAATTCAACCTAAAAATGGATGAGAAGAACAAATAATTCAATAATTGGATCAGAAATCAGATTTCTGTCGAATTCAAGACAAAAAAGACGATAAAATCGATTCTAAAGATGATTTCAGTGACAATCGCATAACAATCCCATAGTTTTATCATTTTTTATATCCAAGAATATAAATTGAATTTAAAACAGACAAATATATCGAAAAACAAACGAAAAAATCTCTGAAAAGCATCGAAAGAAAAGACAAATTCTCGTCAAATAAAGCGTTTGAAGAGAAAAAAACAGAATTCAATTAAATTATTTCAGTCGACAAGTTTTGGCTCAAAATTAGATAAAATAAATTTATATCAAAATTTTCAAACATTATTCAGTCATCTGATGATAGAACAAAAGTAAACTTAATTTATCTTTTATTTTAAACAAGTAAAAGAAAATACTTCCAAAGACGAGCTAATAATTGAAACTAGACTTCAATTGCTGGATGAAAGAGTTCACTTAAAGGCAACATCACTCAATGTTTTCCTGGAAAACCTTTTAACTTCTTTGTTTTTAGACTAGTGTTTAGCCTCTATTTTACTCACAAATTGCTAACTCATTCAGTAGTGAACAGAATTCAATTCTGTGCCCAAACTATTCAATTAAAATCGAGTCAAACATTAACACAAAAGATGCGAATATTTCAAAGCATCTAATTATTTGAACTTTCAATTTATTCAGCGCTGAAATCCAACCTCATGTCAGCATTTCCACTAATTCTGTGCCACACATACAGTAATTCAATCTGAATAGCAATTCTGACATTTAATGCTGAGCTCTCAGGAATGCCTTCATTCGGCACATCATAAGCATTACAATTGAATGCATTTTCACATATCATATAATATGAATCATATTTATGTATTCATAGATCAACGGAAACGCTTTGAATATATTTTCTCTCACATTCACATCCCTTGCAATATATTGATGGGTGAATTGAAGGGGAAGGGTATGCAAAAGCAAAAGCAAAAAACGTGTCGACAGCACAAGCAAAAAAGTAAAATAGACAGTAATTCTCAGCTCAACTCCAACTCATGATAAATAGATTCAAGGAATAAGTGATCCACATATTCAGCAGTAATTTGAAGGATAGGCCAATATTTTCATATTAGTTCCGAACGCTTAGTACTCATCCAAAAGAACAAAACCCAAAACAGAATCAAACATTTATTCTAATAAAACGGATATTCATTTTAGGAGTAAATCATCAGAATTTGAGCAAAACTACAACAAAATTATGTCTTGCAATCACTTTTTTTTTGAAAACTTCAGATTTAGTCAATTCGAGCGGAAAATTGAGTTTTTTTCACATTTCAATTCACTTCTCATTTCCGATTCATTCAATTTTTTTTTTCACTTTAATTTCATTTTTTCTATCAATAGTAACGAGTCTTATCTCCAACTCTCGAAACATCTTTGAATTAAATGACTCATCCGTTTGAACCGGCATTCTCTTAATATACAAGATTCCCCTTTCTAATTCAATTTTTGTACTGACGGCTGATCCTAACAGCAACTCTCTTGTTTTAACAAAGCCTATTGCATTATAAGCCACTTCTAAACATGCTTGATTACATTCTTCATTCAATGTGAAAATTTCATTACTTCAACTTTAATTGTCATTTAACAAGATTAAACTTCAATTTAGCGCTCAAAAGAGAGTTAATTTATCTCAAAAATTCCATTGAGTTTAGTCTTGAAAGTATTAAACCACAACTAATACTCAGATAAATAAAAGTCTTCTTTGAGACCAAACTTTTGTTTTATGCAATGCTTTTGTCAAAACTTCCGATACGTTTCGTTAAACAAAAATATTAGGACTTGTCATAAGACTTGGGGTTTTGGCAGCAAAAGAAATCACAATAAATATAAAGTATATCCGATACAAAAAAAAGACAACAAGTATTAATTTTATCATTCAACCAGAAACAGTCTCTCTCTCTCTCTCTCTCTCTCTCTCTCTATCTGTCTCTCTCTCTCTCTCTCTCTCTCTCTCTTTCTTTCTTTCTTTTTCTCTCTCTCTCTGGGCCTTAGATTTTGATGAGATTCTGGTTTTAGTGATATATTCAAAGGGAAAGAGAAATAAAACAACGAAAAGCTAATCAT
The DNA here is from genome assembly GCA_034693445.1 of Edwardzetes edwardsi. NCBI lineage: Eukaryota > Metazoa > Arthropoda > Arachnida > Sarcoptiformes > Ceratozetidae > Edwardzetes > Edwardzetes edwardsi. Next base: position 6,007 of record JAQFXL010001273.1, on the reverse strand, counting down.
AAGCCATGAAATTAGTAATGAATGGTCAGAATAAGTGTGTAATGAAAAGCCATAATTCTTACCGAATCGATGTAATTGAAAAGAGAGGTGCCGTCAGTCCATGCGATCTCTGAATCACACGACGCGTTATTTGGAAATCTCGACAGAAATGGAGAGTTTTGTTGTAAAAGATGCAGACCTCTGGCCAATGCATAGACGGCGTCATACATCAGCGCCGGATCGGCCTGTCCTCCAGGACATAGAGAAACATTTTATTCAGTGTTTACAACAATGACATAAATATTTGTGAGAATCTGATTTATTTTCTTCATTAATGTCGGCTCTATTTATAAGCTATAGTTTATTGCATTGTTTTATAAATGAGTTTTGTTTGCCTTCTCTGCCATCGATTTTTCAGTTGACAATCAAGGGTTTCATCACTAAAAGGGTAGACACTGAACGTGAAATTGAGTCCAAACTATAGACTCTAATCATTGTCTAATCAATTGAAACGATCGATACTATTCTCATGAAAAGAGATGGCATTTCAATGGGATTGCCATCAACTACACAGTGGACAGTTGTGAGACTTCTCTTTTGACTCATACCTGAATCACATTAGTTTTGTTGAGTATATTATTGCCAATCGGTTGAAAGCGTTCAATATCTTTAAGAATATGTCGGACCAGTATATTGTCGGAGTCGACTAAACGGAAGGCAGTCATATTGACATAATTGTACTTAAAGTCCTCCAAATCAAATGTTTCCAAATCCTGATCATTAAAGATAACATTAAATGAGCCGTTTGTTAGGCTTTCACTTCAGAAGTGGTATCCGAAGAGAGAAAGTTGAATAAAAAGCAAGAATCAATAAAACTTGGAGCGAAGTCTAAAAGGGATTTTATTGTCGAAAAACGGACGAGTCTTTGACTAGAGCTCCGAATATATGGGAAAATATTAAAATTAATGATTAGTGGAGAGGAAAGGCAAGACTTGTCTTAAATTTAATATGTTTTGCTTCAATAAGTAATTTATCAAAAAATAAATTAAATCTATTTTATTATTTATGGCTTAACTGAACCGTTGGATCAATAATTGCTATAATGTTATGAATTTTAAGATCAAAATCTCATTTTTATTTTTCAAAGAGTATTGAATTTTTTTCATTCAAATAATTCAAAAACATTTTCACTAAAAGCAAAAGCAATCGAAACCTTTTCTAAGAAAATACAGTGATTTGATTGCAATCTTCATTATATTCACCGATTCTTTATCTTATTTCAGAGATGGTCAGAGTTAAAGACTTTAGTTAAGGGCTTAAAAAACAAACCTAAGGGCTGTTTAACTTCTCAATGCTTAAGAATTGAATTCTTGAGCTTAATATAAATATTTACTCGGTATAAATATAAATAAGATAAATATAAAATATGAAGGAATACTCACAAATGTGGTGAAGTGGTAGTGATATTTGTATTCATTCATTTGAACCTGAAGAATCTGCATGAAGGGGAACAAGAATAAATCATTCGCACAACTGATAAGACAATAATTACACGAATTAATGGATTTAAATTCGTAACTCATTTGAATGAAATCACAGAAAATGATTGAAAGACAAAAAACAAGAGAAAAATATTCGTAAAACTTAACCGAAAAATTTCATTCATTTGTTATCTACTCTAACATCAGATTATATGTAAATTTAAATTACATTTACATTTAGATTATAGCTTATGACTAAAAATACGAACAGAAGACTAATAATTGAGAATTGAATGAACTTATAGAATAAGTGGACTGAAGGAGCAAAACAAGAGAAGAGCACCCTTGGTCATGCCTAGAACGATACAATATTAAAGTAATTGAAATGAAACTTACGGCTGTCAGTAGTAATGGAAGGCTTTCAGGTCTGGTATCGACAATAATTGAATAAATATTACGGTTTTTAATATCTCTAAGTGTTTCTCTGAAATGTTCTCGACTACTCTTGCGATATATAAACTGAACGCTTTTCCGAAGTGGTAGTCGAACTAATTCTTGAAGACTTATTAAGGCTTACAAAAGAGATGGAGAGAAGAGCACAGAATAAGAGAACAGAATCTTTTTTATAGGCTTTGCATTAAATAAATTAATTTATTCAGAAATAAGTGTTTTCGGCCCTTAAGTGAAGAAAAATATCGATTAAAGTTAGGCCTAAAAAACAAGTGTTTGTTTCATAAACACATTGAAAGATGCGATGGATTAGAGACTTGAATCTCAACTCTTCAAAGCACAGGAAAAAGCATTGAATACAAGTTTAAGGAATGCTTTTTACACAAATATGTAATGAGTCGAGAGATGAGGAAAGGGAATAATTTATTGAATGAGTACTGATTTAAAACACAAGAGATTTGAATCAAAACAAGACTCTATTAGACTTAAAATCATTAGTAACTTATAATAAGATACTGTACTTCACTTTAGGGCAAAAATTGAGAAATTTTTAAAAGGCTTACACAAGTCGTCCTCATATATGACAGCCACTTGTGTCCAATTGAGAAACTTGACCAGTAGCCTCAGCGATTGTGAGATGGCAAAAGCACCAGGGTGCAAATTTATTGAAAACTCTTTAATATTAGCTATGGTGGGAACGTTGTGGGGCCGGGACTCAATATGAGGAATGTCGAGTGCATCACAGAGGGACTGGACGTGTGCGCCCAGCTTGTCATCTTGTGGGCCGAATATGGCGATCACTCCGCTACTGACCTGATAGCAGGCTTTCAACCCATAAAAACAATACAATTATTGGCAACAAATTAGAGACAAATAAGGAATGAAAGCAGAGATGAGAGCAACAAAACTGTCGTTTATTTCTTTGGACACAAAAACATTTAATTTATATATCCTTTTGTCTGTCTTTTATCTCAAAATAAGAATCTTTGTATATATTGTTGAGAAGAACAGACGTTATAATAGGAAAGTCACTCAACAAAAAATAGTAAACATCTCTCAAACCTAACGACAAATAAAACATAAAAGAGAAGAATCGCTCGATTTTTTGGATTATATCAGAAAAAGGGAATACAAGTATCAGTCGATTGTCTCTCATCTGAAGATCCAATTCTTTAGACATTCAATAAAAATAGACAACAATAGACTCATACGAATTGGAAATTACAAATATTACCCATGGTAATCAGTAAAAACTGTCCTTCTTAGATTGACAAACCTGATAACTAGGATGTGCCGAATTCAATAAAAAGAAAAATAGGACAGAATAAAAAAAAATCAGTCGCAAGTTCCTTTTCCAAATTAGATTAAGGAGAGAGGAAATAAGATGTGTATCCTATGCTTTGGTCAAAATAAATTGGCAAAACTAAACCTAACCTGATTATCTTAAAAAGCCGCCATAGTTGGGATTTGAGATGAGAAAAGTTTCTCACGAATCTTGCTACTTTATATTTAAGCCAATATGAAAATACAGTGATGCCCAAGGTACCCGACCTCAAGGGGGGAGGTAGTTTAATCTTCGTGAAATCTAGGGGGTACCTCGAGCCTAAAAATCAGAAGTATTTGGGCTATACACCCCTTGGGCACCACTGATGAAAATCTCAAATGTTCTCACAAATGAATATAAAGAAAACAGTGAAAAATTAACCTAGACCAAAATAATTGAGTAAACACAATATTAATTCGAAAATTATGTGTAAATACTTGTTTTGGCGTATATTAAATGAAAAGCAATTTGTTTGTAATCCTAACAAATTAAATATTCAATTAAAACTTTGGACACACTTTTAATTAAACGCAACATTAGCTTTGAAGTTGAACTACACTTTTGGGCTTACAGTTCACTAATGAAATAAAATACTCTTTTCTAATAAACTATACTTTACTAAAGTTTTCAATTTATTAATTTAAATAGAGATCGGTTTGAGGCAAAAATATTCACTCATTTATTCATAATATTCTCAAATTTAAACTTCAATCCATTTTTCTGTATATTTGCATAAAATTTCAACAAAAAACCCATTGTTCTTATGTAATAGAAAATGAAATTTAGATAAAATTATTTCTCTCTTTTCATATTAATATTTGATAACAACTCCAGAATATTCTAAATGTCTTGAAATTAGGCGATTACTTAAAGAGAGGAGCAAGAAACTTTCATTAGTTATGAACTAGCTGGGTTCAATTAAACTCCTAGATTCAAATATAATCAAACGTGTTTCTAAAAATAGACAAGAATTAAATTTCATGAGTATTAAATACAGAATATTCTAAGGGTTTTAAAAATTCTTTAAGAAATGTGATGACCTTGTTCATCCTACACACTGTTTTTGTTCAAAGAATAGCGAAAATTAGTGTTCATTTTATCAATGTTTAGTACTTTGCAGATAAAACTAAATTTCTTCAAAAAGTTGGTTTAAATTGAAAATATTTTCAATAAAATAAAAAATTATACAAAAAATTGAAACAAAAATAGTAAAATTGAATTTGATTTGAATGCATACCTTTCTTAGTGGCGTGAAAGCTGTCATCTTTGGGAACATACTATATATTCAAATGGAAAGAATGAAATTAATTTGAAATTCCAGTATAGAAATATCAAAAGAGACGAAAAATGCCAGAAATATTGATTCAGAGACTATTTGAATATGATTTTTGTGTTTTGGCATAAAAACCAATCATATATTTCGTGGGATTTGCGCCAAAAGTCACTGTCTATTAATAGAGTTTTCCTCGAAGATTATATGGTGTCTAACAGTTGGACACATTTGAAACAAGTCATACATTTTCTGACACCTTTTATCGGAGAAATAGTGGGCATAAAAAGAAAAAATGGCAAAAGAAATGACAGCAAAACTATTCTGATTCTAATAAACCATTTATCAAAGATGGAGAACAAGAGTTATACAAATTTGACAAATGATGTAATCGTTAGACCATTGAATTATAGCCGAACCCTACTATTAACCCAATTCTGGTCACTCACTACAAATAAAAACTAAACCATAAGACTCTCGAAGAAGAAAAACATAAAAATAAAGACAATATCTCATAAATAAATGCCATAAATAATTGGATTCAGAAATGCTTCTGATATAAGGCCATTAGAATCCGAATCCTTTTGAATCAGATGTAACTCATGTAAAAGGAGTGAATCACTAATTGAATGGCTGTTTTTGTGCTGAGTTTACACATTTGTGGCTCATATTGGATGTTGACTAACAGCTGAATCTATTCATTAAAAATGAATTCTTGTGTCCATTTGTTTCACTAGATTTTTATGAAAAACTGGTCTTTTGTTTTAGTTTAAGCCCCGAATACAATGGCTTTTCTGCTCCGAATATAATGACAATAATTAATCACTTCAGGCGTTGAGTGAGAAATAAGGCACCGAATGGAGTGTCAGCTCTACTCTAACAGCAATTCGTGCACTGAATTGAATTTAATACTGAAACTAAACAACAAAAACCATTGGATTTAATAGAACTCAGAATTACTGAAAGTATAGTTCAATGACTAAAACTCATGAGTTCCATGTTTTAACATGTTGTGCACAACCACTCGTTGGGAACCTCCTCTCCTGGAAGAGCACATAATATCCAGAATATTCAATGTTTTCAATGACTGATATATGAATTATTAACTAATCATAAGTGCATTAAAACTAAGAGGATTTCAAAACAAATACTACTTTTCAAATAAATTGAACACTTTATCAATAATTTATTAAGTAATACATTTCTAACTCAAATATTATCCAGGGTAAGTATTTGAAATAATGAGCTCATGAATAATTGATGAATTTTAAGATGAAAATACTATAAAACATCGGAAGAAACGGAATTTTCATAAACACATGACTAATGACTGAACTTTAGTTTCAAAACATAATTCAATTAGTTTTTAATCAAAACAAATGAAAATTATGTAAAGAATTAAATAAACATTTTCTCAACAAAAACCCATTTGAGAGAAACGGATAAAACTTTTGAAAAACTCAATTACTTTGAAGAAAAAGTTTAACGAATCAATAAAATTAA